>SJYC01107721.1:0-17227 GCA_006408675.1 Madoqua kirkii | reverse complement strand
ATGTCCACCCCCCCCCCCGCCCCACCAGGGGCCACATGCTGTTCATGTTTCACCTTCTGCTGTACAATGGGCCTAGCTAACAAGCAGGGACCCAAGGTCTCATAACGTTCATCATCACTGTCCCTTAACTCTTCATTGTCCTAGGCACTGGGTTCATCAAGGCCACGCATCTCTTACTCCAGTGTACATATACTCTGCTCTAGTTCTTCCTCCTGTCTCGTCTCTGTAATTCGGACACTTGGACAGCTTGCCTGCAGGCACTATCCATATTAGACTTCAGAGCAATCAGGAAAATCTACCCCATAGTGCCAGCAGCAGTAAATGCCACTTTGTCTGGCAAATGGGAACTCACCATCTGTAACACCTTTTCAAGGCTATCCAGTGACCTGTCTGCCGCCTCCCGGTCTTCCACCAGGGCCCACACTGAGGGGACCACGGCAACCAAGTACCACATGCTATGCCATGAACACTGGCTTCCTCCATCCATTGGAGCCTCAGGCTTCCCTTCCTGCTAGGTATCCTGCCCACTATGCCAATTGTCTCGCTGATCACTGCATCCAGGGTAGGCAAGGTGCGAGCAACAAAGCTGGAAGAAAATACGAGGAGCCATAGGAACTGCAGACATGCTTTATTTGCAGCAGCTGACGCAGCACCAAGGGATGTTTCAGGTGGTCTTAATATTGGTATACAGAAATAAAGGTGGCAATTTGACAAGCTATTGCATCACAATGCACGTGTGCATTGCTATAGATGATCTCAGTTGTTACGTAACCATGCAAAGTTGTTTTTTACACAAAGTAGGGCAAGAGAGCCTGACTACCGCCATCTTGGTTACTTACTATTTCTCTAACACAGAATCATTTCCATTTTAACAATGCCTATTCTGACCCCATCCTACTCTCTGCAAAGGTGCAGCATCACTTCATGTATTCTTTAAAATGGCCCTTCCACAATCATATGGGTACAGAGGCTTGTTTCCTCTACCCTATTTCTATACTTTTGTAAAGCTTGGCCATTTTTAAATGAAAATATTGTAACTTCTGATCAAAGTTTGTGTGTGCCTGTGGGGTGGGGGCCAGTGAAGGTTTGGAGAAATAAAAAAATATTTTAGAATTATTTGGATATCAGTATTGACATTTATTTCCATTTCTTGTAATGATGCCATATTTATGCAATAAAACAGTCTTCGTTAATCCCTTGAACAATTAATCAGTTTCATTCACCTAAAAAGCAAATCACTGACTTTATTTAAAAATTTCACATTTTTCATGAGGAAAACCTTTAAATTTTTCAGACTTTCAAAAGAACCTCCCCTCTTATCACAGAGATTAGTAAATCCAGGTGGCAAAATCCATGCTACTTCCACAGTATCTTTTCTATACATTTTCCCTTTTTGAAAAATTCTTCCCTTTGCTCCCTCACTCGACTTCGTTATCCTTCGACCCTCTCCACCATATTTACTCCTACTACAGGACTGCCGTTCGCAGTAGTAAAGAGAGAGTTTTTCGAAGCAGTTAATTAACAGCTTTGGGTAGACACTGTGAAGCCCCGCCCCACAGGAGGAGCTAACACAGTTGGACCGAATTATGTGGTCGATCGTTAACAAATAAACGCTTAATCTTTTTAGGGGAGCTAAACACACACAAAGGACCAATCAGAGGCCGTGGTTCCCGGAGCTCGGGGGGCGGGGCTGAGCAAGCGCCCTCCCACCTCCCAGCCTCTCGCCGCGGCTGTCTGAGCCTCGCGGACTTCGGCAGGCCCCGCCCGCCGATCAGACGCGACTGGATAGGATGGCTCTCTCCCCGCCTTCGCCTCGGTTGCCGGGAGAGGGAGGGCGGCGGCGGGGGTGTGGCCTGAGGTGGGGCTCGCGGGCCCCAGAGAAAGGCGGGGAGGCGCGGGCGGGCTGGGCGGATTTGACGAGCGCCGCGGCGGTTGGCGAAGCGAACCGGGCGCAGCCTCCCCGATGCGAAGAGCAGTCCCCGCTGACAGATCCTCTTCTTCCGGCCGCGCCACCCGGGAGGCGGATCCCCGGGGCCTGAGGAGGCTTCCTTGGCCCGAGCCTCCGTCCTTCCCTCTCCTGCAGGTCACCGGAGCGGCCTAGGAGGAAGAGGAGAAGGAGGTCTATCGGGGGCTGCGGCGGGCAGAGAACGCGCTCCCCCTTCCCCGGCGGCGGCGGCGGGGGCAGGACAATGGAGGTGGCTGTGGAGAAGGCGGCGACGGCGGCCGCGGCCGCTTCGGCGGCGGCCGCCGGGGGGCCCTCGGCAGCGCCGAGCGGGGAGAACGAGGCCGAGAGTCGCCAGGGCCCTGACTCGGAGCGCGGAGGGGAGGCGGCCCGGCTCAACCTGTTGGACACTTGCGCCGTGTGCCACCAGAACATCCAGAGCCGGGCGCCCAAGCTGCTGCCTTGCCTGCACTCCTTCTGCCAGCGCTGCCTGCCCGCGCCCCAGCGCTACCTCATGCTGCCCGCGCCCATGCTGGGTTCTTCCGAAACCCCGCCGCCCGTCCCCGCCCCCGGCTCGCCGGTCAGCGGCTCTTCGCCGTTCGCTACCCAAGGTGAGAGGCGGGAAGGTGGGGTGGGGTGAGGAGGCCGGCGACCCGGGGCGGCGCTGCGACCCGCTGTCAAGTCGCCGCCGCCCGGGGTGCTCGGCGGGGGAGGGGCGAGGAGGGTCTGTGCAGGCTGCGGTGACATGCGGGGCTCGCGCGCTCTGCCGCGTCCGCGCGCCCCGCGAGCAACTTCCCCCGGCGCTGTGGACTTGGCCGAGCTGCTGCTCCCACCCCCCGAGCCGCCGCCTCCGGGCTGCGTGGCCCTTGCAACCCGTACTTTTGAAAACCTCTGTTGGAGTGCGCTGTTGTCTATCTCCGGCCCTTTGCCGGCTGCATCTAGTTAACCGCTACCCTCCGCCTCCCCGCAGCTTTGTCCAGGTGATACTAATCATCTGGTCTGTACCCACGTTATTTGAGCTGGTGAGGGGAAGGGAAGGATGAAGATGAGGTGGTGGGGACTTTTCTTTGGTTTACATATCGGATTCTGTTTTTTGTTTTGTCTTGCATGTTTTGGGTTATTTACCTTAATGAGCCGTCAGTTCTCTCCGATAGGGACAAAGGAACCAAGAGATGGTGTTTTGTAGTGCTTCGGGAGATTTTGTTTTGAGACGGTAAATGGTAAAGACAAATAGAAAAAAGTGATTTGGAGTGCAGCATTTTCTTAGATTTTGTGGTCAGCACTAGAAATGTTGAAGTTACTGTTCTCTTTGTGGTGTTACCGTATAATGAGACTTTTGACAGGTAGGTCCCACTGCTAATGTTAACAGGTTTTGAAACACAAAGTTGGAGTAAGCACAGTAAATTGTGGTAGAATAATTGAGGTTTTAAACGTTTATATGGCGAATATTTGAGCAACTCTCTTTAAAAAAGACAAAGTAACCAGAAATAATTCGGTTTAACATATACTGCCTTTTTAAAAGAGACTAGTTGATGTAGTTAGAGAAAAATTGCTAATTAAATAATTGAGCGAGGTCAAAGAACACATGAAATTGATGCTTTTAAATAGGCTGCAGTGTTAGACTCTTGATTTATTTATATGTTAGGAACACTGTCTAGTTGAGAGACAGTTTTCCATGGGTCTGGCTGTTTCTGCAGAGCTTGCCAGGGGAGGTACTCCCTGCCTGCTCTTTGTTTCTGTTTTTAAAGGATGTTTGTATAAGGAAAAGTCTTGGATGGTAGAGACAGTGTCTACCATCAGAGCAAAGAGGAACCATGCATATGGTACAATACTAACAGATCAGTGTCTCCCGGGATAGAAGGCAGGCATGCTTATTGCCCATCATAAAAGATTAGGGTTCCCTAAACTTGGGCTTCCTCTCCTGCAACATAGCCCATTGCTTGCGTTGCTTAAGCAAGTGTCAAGTGACCCTCTTCACCTTGCCAGGTGAGAACTGGGGCTCTGGGAACCAGTGCTAAAGTGTTGATGCTTTGGCTTTTTACTGGAAGTAATAATAAATTGCCCTTTGTCTCCGATTCACCAGTCTCATGCCTTCTCCCAGCTTCTGTGGTAAGCTAATACTTTGTTAGTTTGCAAGTAGGGTAAAAATCTCAGATCCTTCACCCTAATTTGCTCTTGACATGGCCCACCTGTTGGAAAGTTAGTACAGGTGAAACTTAAATTTTCGTTCTTAATTTTTAGACACATTTAAGGGTTTCTTTTATTTATATTTTAAATGTTTAAAACAGCCAGTAGCCAATTAGGATCTGAATTCTGTATAATTCTAGAATTAAAGATGTATTGTGTTCCAGGGCATGACATTTAGATCTGAATGAATGAGAACACGAGTAATAAAAGGTCTGATCCTCAATTCTGAGGCAAGTTTGCAATTATAAAGTTCTCAAACTGTTGCAGTCTCCAGATATTTTTTATCTTTGTGTTTGTATTGTAAGCCAGAGTTCAGGAAAGCTTTTAAATTGGAAGGTAATGTTTTCGGGTTTTTTTTATATTGAGGAAGATGTCTTTTACCAGTGATACTTCTGCGTATTTCTCTGAAGAAAATTAGGATTATCTTCAATAAATTAAAAATACTATGTTAAGTCCTAATATCTTGAATATTTTCTCGCTTCCTCTCTCCTTGCAGACTTATTCTAATACGAGCTGTAACAAGTTAGTAGTTTATTTCAGAACCACAGTTAACCCTTAAGCAGCACTAATACACAGATTTTTTTTCAACAGTAAATACTAGAGTAGTACATGATTTGTCATGGGTTGAATCCAAGGATGCAGACCTGGGATGGGGAAGGTCAACAGTAAGTTATATTCAAATTTTCAACTGCCCGAGTGTCAACACCCCTAACCCCCAGCTTGTTCAAGGATCAACTGCAAATAAGGTTCATTATCTCTGTTCTTCTTCTTCTAATGAACTTGTGAGGACAGGCATAAAGGTCAAACTGCAGTCCTGTCAGGAGCTAAGCAAGTAACAGATGGGGAACTAGAAGGCTTGGGTACAATAATGGGAATGGTGGGAGAGAAAGGAAGGGAGCAAACTCTACTTAGCTCCAGCAGGTTTTCTTGTGATAGAGCAGGGCAAGGATCGGAGGATCTTTAATTTTTAATGAGAAGTCTGAGGTCTGGAGGAATGTAACATTTCTCTAGTATTAGGTATTGGCAAGTAATTAACACGTACTCAGTGAGGACCCTTTCAGTAGGCCAAACAAAACTAGTTTTGTTGAGGCCACATGTGTTGCAGTTCATACTCAGATTTAGGTCTAGTCAGAACTATGGTTTTTCCAGTAGTCGTGTATGGATATGAGAGTTGGACTATAAAGAAAGCGTAAAGATTTAGATAGGGGCTTTCAAATTTTTCGTTTACTAGAATCACCTGCTATGCTTGTTGCAAATAGTTTTCTAGACCTCGCACTCAAGAGAGCTCAGTATGTCATAGCTTTACTTCAGAGTTCTAGACAATCATAAACCCTAGTGGTTGGGTTTTATTTTGTTTTTGTGTGAGGTGGTTTTTTGTTTTTGTTTTGTTTTGTTTTTTTGTTCAAGCTGTATTATTCCAAAGTACAGTTGCTCAAAGAGGATTCGCTAGAAAATGAAGACCAAAATTCAAAAGTATAGTATTCTCAACACCATCAAACCTAGTTTCCCTTTCTGTTAAGTGCTTTTTGGTGCTCCCTTTGTTATCTTAAATGAACTTTATAGAAAGTGTTTTCTAACATTTTTTATTAACAAAAATGGACATAATGATTTGATTGTTGTAAAGAAGAAACAAAGCTAATTTGTAACAACAAAGATACAGTTTTTGTAAATGCTAAGACACGTTTCATGTTTCCTCACCAAGCCCATATTGAGAACATTGTTTAAACTTTGTATGGCTACCAGTTAGAAAATGAGTGACCACAACACTTTTATTTTCTTAGTATCCAGTAATGGCCAGGAAAGGGGGAAGAGCTTGGAAATATTTTCTTTAGATACATTATGGTATCTAAAGAAGTCAGGAGGCAAACTGATCTTAAATGTTGTGAAATGTTACAATGTTATACAATATTTTATAGTGTGGATGTACTGTTCAGCCAAAGAGTAGCAAGCTCTAAGAGCTATTTTTAAAGAAGACTGAGCACACTTTTGAAAGGGGTCACTTTAGCTGTCAAAAGGAGAGTAAAATACGAGTCCATCAGTTCTCTTTATTAACTGGCAGTCTGTAACATTTAACCATCAGTTCTGGGAGCTGATTTCTTTTGTGAAGTTTGCTCTGAAATATTTTATGATAATGTTCTTTAACAATATTGAAAGTGGTATTTAAAATTTTTCATTTCCAATTGTTGCTTACACACTGAAATACAATTGACTTTTGTGTGTTGATTGTATCCTATTCTCTTGCTAAATTCAATTAAATCTAGTAGTTTTTTATAGATTACTTAGGAATTTCAACATAGACTATCATGTTGGTTGCAGGTAGTTTTAATTATTTCTTTTTATTTTTTTATAATTCATGACATTTTCTTCTCTTACACTATCTAGGACTTCTAGTACCATATTGAAGAGGAGTTTAGTTAATTTCAATATTAAATGAGAGATGACATTCTTTTTCTTATTCCTGATCTTAGGGATAAAACATTAAATGGGGCACTGTCACAGCGGGGGATGGAGAGGGTGGGATGAATTGAAACATACACAGTAGCATTGAAACATACATACTGCTAAGCTGCTTCAGTCATATCCAACCCTGTGGGACCCCATAGACGGCCGCCCACCAGGCTCCACCACCCTTGGGATTCTCAAAGCAAGAACACTGGAGTGGGCTGCCATCTCCTTCTCCAGTGCATAAAAGTGAAAAGTGAAAATAAAGTCCCTCAGTTGTGTCCGACTTAGTGACTCCATGGACTGCAGCCTACCAGGCTCCTCCGTCCATGGGATTTTCCAGACAAGAGTACTGGAGTGAGTTGCCATACCATGCATAAAACAGCTAGTGGGAAGTTGCTGTATAACTAACACAGGGAGCTCAACCCCATGCTCTTTGACAATCCAGTGAAGTGGAATGGAGGTTCAAGAAGGAGTGTGTATATATATACTTATGTATTTCAGAAACTAACACAATGTTGTAAAGAAATTATCCTCCAATTTAAAAAAGAAAAAATTAAGTTGCTCACCATTAATATGTTAGCTTCTTTGTTTTATATAATTGCTCATTATTAAAAAAAATTAACACGTTTCCTTCTATTTCAAATGTCTTGAGGGTTTTTACCATGAGTGAATGATGAATTTGGTCAAATGCATTTTCTATATTTATTAAAATAGTTATGTGGTGGACTTTTTTTTCCTGTGACTATGGAGACTTACATTGATTTTCATATGTTAAACCAGTCTTGAATTCTTGGCCACAGTGTGTTGTCCTTTCTGTGCATTTCTAGATTTGACTTGTTAATACTTTAAGGATTTTTTTTTCTTATATTCATGAGGAACATTGGTGATATGGTCATCTTCTGTTCTTACCTAATTTTGGCATCAAGATAATTCCTCAAAATATGATATAAGGTGTTCCCTCCATCTCTGTTTTCTGAAAGAGTTTTTGTATTACTGTTAATGCCTCCTTAAATATTTGACAGAATTCACTAGTGAATCCACTTGGGCTTGGAGTTTTCTTTATGAGGAGGATTTTGATTAGGAATTCAGTGTCTTTAATAGAAATATGGCTATCAGATTTTTTCTATTTCTTCTTGAATCCATTTCAGTAAATTGTGTGAATAAAAGTATGATTCGGCTAATTAGTACATTTATTGGCATGAGTTTGTTCATAGCATTCTTCAGGAGCTGAATGATGTTTCAGCTTTTGACCAATGGGTTGCCTAGAAGTGTGTTAAGTTTGTAGATGTTTCGGGGACATTCTAGATAGCTTATTTCATTAGAGTGAAAAAAACAAAATGCTCTGTAGGATTTAAATCTTTTGAAGTTTACATTCAGCAAAAACAAGACCAGGAGCTGACTGTGGCTCAGATCATGAACTCCTTATTACCAATTTTAGACATAAATTGAAGAAAATGGGGAAAACCACTAGACCACTCAGGTATGACTTAAATCCCTATGATTATACAGTGGAAGTGAAAAATAGATTTAAGGGACTAGGTCTGATAGAGTGCCTGATGAACTATAGATGGAGGTTCATGACATTGTATAGGAGACAGGGATCAAGACCATCCCTGTGGAAAAGAAATGCAAAAAAGCAAGATGGCTGTCTGAGGAGGCCTTACAAATAGCTGTGAAAAGACAAGAAGCAAAAAGCAAAGGAGAAAAGGAAAGATACACCCATCTGAATGTAGAGTTCCAAAGAATAGCAAGGAGAGATAAGAAAGCCTTCCTCAGTGATCAATGCAAAGATAGAGGAAAAGAACAGAACAGGAAAGACTACAGATCTCTTCCAGAAAATTAGAGATACCAGGGAACATTTCATGCAAACATGTGCTTGATAAAGGACAGAAATGGTATGGACCTAACAGAAGCAGAAGATATTAAGAAGAGGTGGCAAGAATACACGGAAGAACTGTACAAAAAAGATCTTCATGGCCCAGATAATCACAATGGTGTGATCACTCACTGTAGAGGGGGAACAAAATCTCCTCACTAAGAGCTCAGGGCAAAACCCCCCAGATAGGAAGGGGGCAGGGCAGCTCAGTCAGAGGTAATCTAGGCAGAAAGTCCCGAGGCTTTGTCCCGAGGGTAAAAATTTACCAGGTATCGCTACAGTGTTTGCTCAACGCTTGAGAAAGGGGGCCTAACTCAGAAAAAAACAGGATCTTGCTGCATACCGCAAATGTCACAACCGGTGATAGTGCCTGACTTTGCCTGATACCCTATCATGCTTCGCCAGCTGGCCTTGCCCCGCTCCTCCCCTCTGTTCAAAGATAAAAAACTTCCAAAACGAGGAATCGGGGCTCCCCACCTTCGATTGGCTTGGCAGGGGCCCGGATCCGAATTTGCCAATAAATTCTTTTTTTTTAAACCTCCGACTGGTGGTCTCTATCGGCAGCTAGTCCCTAACACTCACCTAGAGCCAGACATCCTGGAATGTGAAGTCAAGTGGGCCTTAGAAAGCATCACTACAAACAAAGCTAGTGGAGGTGATGGAATTCCTGTGGAGCTATTTCAAATCCTGAAAGATGATGCTATGAAACTGCTGCACTCAATATGCCAATAAATTTGGAAAACTCAGCAGTGGCCACAGGACTGGAAAAGGTCAGCTTTCATTCCAATCCCAAAGAAAGGCATGCCAAAGAATGCTCAAACTACCACACAATTGCACTCATCTCACATGCTACCAACCTAGATAGCATATTGAAAAGCAGAGACATTACTTTGCCAACTAGGGTCTGTCTAGTCAAGGCTATGGTTTTTCCAGTGGTCATGTATGGATGTGAGAGTGGGACTGTGCAGAAAGCTGAGTGCCGAAGAATTGATGCTTTTGAACTGTGGTGTTGGAGAAGACTCTTGAGAGTCCCTTGGACTGCAAGGAGATCCAACCAGTCCATCCTAAAGGAGATCAATCTCGAGTGTTCATTAGAAGGAATGGTACTAAAACTGAAACTCCAATACTTTGGCCACCTCATGCGAAGAGTTGACTCATTGGAAAATACCCTGATGCTGGGAGGGATTGGGGGCAGGAGGAGAAGGGGATGACAGAGGATGAGATGGCTGGATGGCATCACCAACTTGTTGGACATGAGTTTGGGTGAACTCCCAGAGTTGGTGATGGACAGGGAGGCCTGGTGTGCTGTGATTTATGGGGTCACAAAGAGTCGGGTATGACTGAATGACTGAACTGAACTGAGACATTTTATGTCCTAGCGTATCATCTGTTTTGATGAATGTGTACTTAAAGAATTTAAATTCTCTGTTTGCTCGGAGTAGTGTTCCGTAAATGTTAATTATGTCAAGTTGGTTGATAATGTAAAAATATGTTATATTTTTATTGGTTTTTGTCAGGCTTGTGTTTTTTTTCTGCTTGATCTATCAGTTATGGAAAAAAGTGTTAAAATCTTCAATCATAATTGCTGATTTATCACTTAATTCTTTTTTTCTAGTTTCTGTTACAGGTATTTTGAAGCTTTGTCTTGCTGATGAATTGCCTGCCCTAACAATACAAAATGCTCTTCTTTATCTTTCATGCTATTTCACGATGCCTGTTGTTCAGTTGCTCAGTCATGTCGTATTCTTTGCGATAGCATGGACTGCATACACCAGGCTTCCTTGTCCTTCCCCATCTCCCAGAGCTTTCTCAAACTCATGTCCATCAAGTTGGTGATGCCATCCAACCATCTCATCCTCTGTCATCCCTTTCTCTTCTTGCCTTCAGTCTTTCCCAGCATCAGGGCCTTTTTGAATGAATTGGCTCTTCATTTCAGGTGGCCAAAGTACTGGAGCTTCAGCATCAGTCATCCTTCCAATTAAAATTCAGGGCTGATTTCCCTTAGGATTGACTAGTTTGACCTCTTTGTAGTCCACAGGACTCTCAAGAGTCTTCTCCAATACCACAGGTCAAAAGCATCAGTTCTTCAGAGCTCAGCTTTCTGTACTGACAATTCTCACATCCATACATGAATACTGGAAAAACCATAGCTTTGATAAATGGACCTTTGTCAGCAAAGTGATGTCTCTGATTTTTAATATGCTGTCTAGGTTTATCATAGCTTTTCTTCCGAGGAGCAAGCATTCTTTTAATTTCATAACTGCAGTCACCATCTGCAGTGATTTTGGAGTCCAAGAAAATAGTCTGTCACTGTTTCCACTGTTTCCCCATCTATTTGCCATGAAGTGATGGGACCGGATGCCATCATCTTCGTTTTCTGAATGTTGAGCTTTAAGCCAACTTTTTACTCTCCTCTTTGAACTTCATCAAGAGGCTCTTTAGTTCTTCACTTTCTGCCATAAGGGTGGTGTCATCTGCATATCTGAGGTTATTGGTATTTCTCCCAGCAATCTTGATTCCATCTTGTGCTTCATCCAGTCCAGCATTTCACATGATGTACTCTGCATAGAAGTTAAATAAGCAGGGTGACAATATGCAACCTTGATGTACTCCTGTTATTTTATTATAACTATCAGTTTTCTTATCTTTGAGTTTAAATTGTGTATCTTTTTCATCCTTTTACTTTTAACCTTTATATACTGTCTCTTATAGGTAGTATGTGATTGTGTTTTGCTTTTAATCCAAGTTGTAAAATTTTTCTTTTAATTATTATCCAGTTTAAGAATGCCATTTTTTTATTCATTTTCTTTTTCTTGCCTGTGGGCCTCTAGTAAATCATCTCCTCTCTCAATCCCTTAGCAGCTACTCTTTGGTAAGCTTCTGTAAGTCTCACCCTGCACATGGGTGGTAGCCTTTTGCCGAGGATTCAGAGAAACCCTTCATAGACTGCTGGTACCCTTCCTCTGTGCAGTTCCCTTCTCTCGAGTGCTTACCTATTTCACCACCCAAATTTTCCTCTGGATTCTAATCTGTGTCCTGCTTAGGCTCTAGTTCCCTGCACCACAGCCAGAATTTAGCTCCCAGGTAGAGAATCAAGATATTATAAGGGCTCACTTCTTGCGTTTTCCCTTTTTCAGGGATCACTGGCATCCATTTCTGTTGTTCAGTGCCAGAAAACAGTTAAATTCATATGTATTCTTCCCAGTTACATATAGTTGTTAATGTCAGACAAGCTTGTCCTTCTATTACTCTGTCCTGATTGAAAATGGATGTCAGAAGACCGTTTTTAAATCACATTGCTTTTTTCCCCCTCAAATGTGGTAATCAGCAATCTTTGGTCCTTAGATCTCCAGACTTTTCCCTTTAATTTGGAGACTGCACCAGTTTAAACTGTCACATAAATGCACACGTCTCTTGTATCTTCCTATAACTTTGATCCCTTTTTCAAATTTTACTTGTGTATTTTCAAGTATATACTAGACCAGTAGTCTCTAAAATGGAATGTGTGCCATATTATGAAATAAAATACCTACTGAGGAGAGGGAAAATGTTAGAACTTATTTGCATAAATTAAATTTGGAAGTACTTGGTTGTATAGGTTGCTGTGGTCTCATGAATAAGCATGCCACTTGGCTGCATTGCACAATCCTGAAGAGAAGTCAGGGTTGCTGCAAGCCCAAAAGGTACCTTTGTGTGAGTTAGCAATAAGGCTTTTCTTGGCCTTGTAGCACCTGGGGGATACATGGCTTAGCAAGTGGTATGTCTATAATCGTCATTTGCCCTTTTAAATTAGGCGGTTCCTGGTGCTGTATCTGAATCTTCCCTTGCCTACCCACCAAATTTAGTTGTGCTTAGAGCCTGGAGGGCTTCTGTCTATGGGGTCGCACAGAGTCGGACATGACTGAAGCGACTTAGCAGCAGCAGCAGCAGCAGCAGAGCCCTGGAAGATTGAGACTTAGATTGAGACCTGGGAAACTTTCATAAAAGCAAAAGACAAAAACAAAACTACACAGCTGCCTTAGAGGTGATGAGATTTCTCTACTGCAGACCCTATTATGTTTTTCTCCTGCAAATTTTAACACAATTTACATGTGCTCAGATAAGTTTATGAACTTTAACTGTCAAAGATTGAAAGTCATGGTAGGCCATTACCAGGATCCTGGTGTACAACCCTCTAATCTCCATTCCTAGGAAAGTTCCATATGGATGCCACTCAAAGTCCCGTGGTCTCCAGAGTCCATGCGCCATAGCCATAAAAAGTGATTCTATAATCAATTCATCTTTGACAAATGAAGCAAGAATATACAGTGGAGAAGTTTCTTCAATAGGTAATGCTGGGGAAAAACTGGACAGCTATGTGTAAATGAATCAAATTAGAACATTCTCTAACTCTGTATAAAAAAATAAACACAAAATGGATTGAAGACCTACATATAAGGCTGGATACTATAAAACTCCTAGAGGAAAACATTAGGAAGAATACTCTTTGACATGTCATAGCATATTTTTTGGATCTGTCTTCTAGAGTAATGGGAATAAAACAATAAGCAAATGGGACCTAATTAAACTTAAAATATTTTGCATAGTAAAGGAAACCATAAACAAGGAAACTATTAACCCAAGAAATGGGGTAAAATATTTGCAAACAGTGTGACTGACAAGGGATTAATTTCTGGAATACATAAGCAGCTCATATAGCTCAATTAAAAAAAAAAAAAAACCTCAAAAATGGGCAGAAGACCTAAAGACATTTCTCCAAAGAAGACATCCAGATGACCAACAGGTATATGGAAAGATGCTCAACATAGCTAAATATCAGAGAAATGCAAATAGCAATCACAGTGAGTATCACTTCATGCTGAATGGCCATCACCAAAGAGTCTACAAGTAATAAATGCTGGAGAGGATACAGTGGAAAGGGAACCCTCTTACTCTGCTGGGGAGAATGTAAATTGGTGTAGCCACTGTGGAGAAAAGTATGGACGTTCCTTAAACTAAAAATAGAAATACCGTATAATCCTACAATACCACTCCTGGGCCTATATTTGGAAAAGGTGAAAACTCTATAATTTGAAAAGATACATGCACTCCAGTGTTCATAGCAACACTGTTTACATAGGCCAAGACATGGGAGCAACCTAAGTGTCCATTGACAGAAGACTGGATAAAGAAGATGTGAATAGAATGGAATATCACTCAGTTCAGTTCAGTCAGTCATGTCCGACTCTCTGTGACCCCATGGACTGCAGCATGCCAGACTTCCCTGTCCATCACCAACTCCCGGAGCTTACTCAAACTCATGTCCATCGAGTCAGTCATGGCATCCAACCATTTCATTCTCTGTTGTCCCCTTCTCCTCCCGCCTTCAATCTTTCCCAGCTTATTACTCTGCCACAAAAAAAGAATGAAATAATGTCATTTGTAGCAACATGGATGGACCTTGAGGTTATCATACAAAGTAAGTCAGTCGGAGAAAGACAAATGCCATATATAATTTTTATGTGTAATCTTAAGAAAATAATAGATGAACTTCTTTATAAAACAGAAATAGATTCACAGATATAGAACAAACTCACCATTACCAAAGAGGGAGATGGTGGGGGGGCGGAGGTTAAGTTTGGGATTTAAAAGATACACACTACTATTTCTAAAATAGATAAACAACAAGGTTTTACAGTATAGAGCAAGGAACTATTCTTAATTTCCTATAGTGATGATAATGGAACGGAATCTGAAAAAGAATATATATATTTTTATATATACACTCCAGTATTCTTGTCTGGGAAATCCCATGGACAAAAGAGGAATCTAGCAGACTCCAGTCCATGGGGTCACAAAGAGTCGGACATGACTGAACAACTGACACTTTCATATACATATATGTATATAAAAAACACTAAATCAACTTTGGTGTATTCCTGAAACTAACACAACGTTGTAAATCAACTATACTTCAATTAAAAAAATGATACTTTCTTTTTAAAATAGTGATCCCCAATTCCAATTGTAGAGATAGTTCCAGTTAAATCTATAATCAAGATTGGGTACTGTTGACTTGCTTCTTCCCCAGTGACAGAAAGCTGAGCTCTGAGAAATCAGGACTGCTCATATTTGATGATGTCTTCAATGTTTTGTAGAGGGATAGATACTTGTTCTTGACACCTGAATATGCAATCAGTAGTGAGTTAGCTGGTGAGGAGATCCACATTGTGTAGAAAGCTATAACTGTTACTGGCTGGTTGCCGCCTTATTTTATGTTTAATTTTATCAGGTGAATGGAGTTGATGGCATTGTGAGTTTTCTCACCATGCTTAAATTGTTTGAAATCTCATTTTTAGCTATCTTAAGGACAATACTAATTTTGTAAGTATAACATTAGAATAGCCAAACTGACATATTTTAGGTTCTTCATCAGTCTTATTATGAAGTTAACAGCAGTGACTATCTAGGTCTAACAAAAAGGGGACCTGAAAGTTTGAGAATTAATAAAAAGACTCTTTGAAATGGACATTTACTATTTTAATGATGAACTACACCTTAAGTGTGTATTACATCTTGGACCATTAGCCCATAACGGTATGAAGCTTGCATGATTAGCAATACATTTAAGAGTATTTCATTCTTTAAAAATATCTTATATTTTTGTGATTTATTATGTACAATGTATAGTTGTTTTTAACATATATACATAATAAAATGTAGGGTGCTTATTCAAACATTTGTGTTTAAAACAATGCATGAACATGACTCTCAGCTGAATTATCTCAATGTTTTTGCATGGTTATCTAGTCTTTAAAAACATTTTTCACATTCTCGTTAAAGTTGCAAAACAATCCTATTCCTCAAAGAACTTTGTTTTGATTTCCTTTAATAAAAATAGTTGATAGGTATTCATATTATGGTACAAAAAATTTAAAAGAAGTTCTTAAATAGTATTATTTAATACTTAATAGGAGTTCTTAATAGAAATTCTTAAGTAGGAGTCATAATTACCAGAATATTTATTTTGATATTGGATGGATAGGCTCCCTGGGATCTCTTAACTATATATTCTCATCACTAATTTAGCCAGGAAGAGAACCTAAAGCACTTGATATTTTTAATGTCTGTCTCTGTACTGATGTATGTTGATTCATATTTTTTCCTCTCCTCATCAAACTTCTAGACTGGTGCTGTTGTTCAAGTTCTCCTTCCACTTCCCTGAGCCTTCCTATTTGATCTTCTTGCTGTCTTCTGTTTCTTCTTCTGCTCTTAGAAAATAGAGTGTGGAATACACCTAGGACAAGCCTTTAGGAATTCTTATGTCTAACGACTGCTGGGCTTCCCTTGTGGCTCAGCTGGTAAACAATCGGCCTGCAATGCAGGAGACCTGGGTTCCATCCCTGGGTTGGGAATATCCCCTGGAGAAGGGAAAGGCTATCTACTCCAATATCTGGCTCAGATGATGAACTCCTTATTGCCAAATTCAGATTTAAATTGAAGTAGTAGGGACAACCACTGGACCGTTCAGGTATGACCTAAATCAAATCCCTTATGATTATACAATTGAAAAGAGAAATAGATTTAAGAGACTAGATCTGATAGACAGTGCCTAAAGAACTATGGACAGAGGTTCATGACACTGTACAGGACACAGGGATCAAGACTATCCCCCAAGAAAAGGAAATGCAAGAAATCAAAATGGCTGTCTGGAGAGGCCTTACAAATAACTGTGAAAAGACGAGAAGGGAAAAGGAGATACACCCATTTGAATGCAGAGTTCCAAAGAATACCAAGAAGAGATAAGAAAGCCTCCCTCAGTGATCACTGCAAAGAAATAGAGGAAAACAATAGAATGGGAAAGACTAGAGATCTCTTCAAGAAAATTAGAGATACCAAGGGAAATTTTCATGCAAAGATGGGCCCGATAAAGGACAGAAATGGTATGGACCTAACAGAAGCAGAAGATATTAAGAAGAGGTGGCAAGAATACACAGAAGAACTGTACAAAAAAGATCTTCACGACCCAGATAATCACGATGGTGTGATCACTCACCTAGAGCCAGACATCCTGGAATGTGAAGTCAAGTGGCCTTAGGCAGCATCACTATGAACAAAGCTACTGGAAGTGATGGAATTCCAGTTGAGCTATTTCAAGTCCTGAAAGATGATGCTGTGGAAGTGCTGAACTCACTATGCCAGCAAATTTGGAAAACTCAGCAGTGGCCACAGGGCTGGAAAAGGTCAGTTTTCATTCCAATCCCAAAGAAAGGCAATGCCAAAGAATGCTCAAACTACCACACAATTGTACTCATCTCACATGCTAGTAAAGTAATGATCAAATTGCCATCATCCGCTGGATCATGGAAAAAGCAAGAGAGTTCCAGAAAAACATCTATTTCTACTTTATTGCCTATGCTAAAGCCTTTGGCTGTGTGGATCACAATCAACTGTGGAAAATTCTGAGAGAGATGGGAATACCAGACCACCTAACCTGCCTCTTGAGAAATCTGTATGCAGGTCAGGAAGCAACAGTTAGAACTGGACATGGAACAACAGACTGGTTCCAAATAGGAAAAGGAGTATGTCAAGGCTGTATATTGTCACCCTGCTTATTTAACTTATATGCAGAGTACATCATGAGAAACGCTGGACTGGAAGAAACACAAGCTGGAATCAAGATTGCCAGGAGAAATATCAATAACCTCAGATATGCAGATGACACCACCCTATGGCAGAAAGGGAAGAGGAACTAAAAAGCCTCTTGATGAAAGTGAAAGAGGAGAGTGAAAAAGTTG
>SJYC01107718.1:0-54154 GCA_006408675.1 Madoqua kirkii | reverse complement strand
GTAAACTTGACTAATACATTTTTATTATAGTAAAATATGTATGTAACTTAAAAATTGACATTCTAACCATTTTTAAGTTTATAAATTGGTGGTATTAATTGTATCCAAAGTTTTATGCAACCATCACCACTATTTCGAAAACTTTCCTAGTACCCCCAAAATAAATTGTACCCAATAAATAATAATTGCCCATTCCCCTCTCCAGCCCCTTTTAACTTCTAATCTATTATTTATCTCTATGAATTTGCTTACTCTAGATATCTCATACAAGTGAAATTATATGGTGTTTGTCCTTCAATGTGTGGCTTATTTCATTTACCTCACTGTTTTCGGGTTTTATCTGTATTGTAATATTTATCAGCTCTTCGTTCATCTTTATGGCTCTTTAATATATTTTTGTTTAAAAATTAATTCACTGCTTTTTATTCAGTGAATCAACAAAGGTTTGATGTCTACTCTATATTCCAGGAACTTTGCTAGATTAAAGAAATGAACCAGTGAGTAAGACAGGTACTTCCCACCCTCCAGGAAGTGTCAGTATAATGAAGACTATGAACAGATTAGCAATCATAGTTTAACTTCATAAGTTCTGTAGGAGCACATGAAAGGAGTACCAAACGCATACTTGGGGATTTACATTGAAAGCCACATCTGGGACTTCAAGGGTAAATAGAAGTTCATCACATAAATGAGAAGGGTGGGGAATACCAAAGCAAATGCACAAATTTCCAGAGGGAGAACATTGATTGTACCTGAGAGTAAGATGCAAGAAGAGTAGTAAGAGATGGGGCTAGGAGTACTGAGACACGGGAAAAGGGATATAATTTCCAAGAACACCAATGAAGAAAAGAGAGAAAATAGTCTCAGATAAATTTAATAGATTAGTACTAGAATAACTTGTTTTTCTGTGAAGTCCAATGTCTATTGAAAAAGAGATTGGAAGCATTAAAGACTTAAAAGGTAAGGGACATGGAGGATACTTGAAATAACTCAGTTCAAAGAGAGCTCTAACTTTGGAAGTAAAATTACTTGATAACGTCAAGGTTGCATTTGATATAGCACTTAAAACTTTTTCTGTCAGTCCTCCAGAATCTGATGTTTATAGAGAAGATTTGAACTATTTATGGTTGGGGTTTAGGGGTAAATGATACAGATAATGGCATGTGTTGACATGAAGAATTTGGAGTTTTAATTGTAGAAATAAAGTGAAGTTGTTAGGATAGAAGAAGCAGTTAGTGACTGGAGATATCAGTGGGGTATAATGAGAGTAGTTGAAGAACTGGAAAGTTAGAAAGTAGAAGTTATTAAGAGTGGGATATTTGAATTTAAGATTGCAGAAATGGAATAGTAACAGACAATAGAAAATCTAGGGTAAGACCATGATGTATATGAAATGGAATAATCAGCTAAAATGAAGTATAGGTCTCTAGAGATGAAAAAGTCTGAGAGGCTTGTCTTTATGTGGTGCTCTTGCGGACTTCTCAATCATCCAGGCTGATCACGATGAGACCTAGGGCTTGGAGGATGACTGTGGGTCAGAATCAAAATTCCTCATAAATAAAAAGTCTATAAATGGGTGACATATTAATTATCTAAGTCAGGTATTATGATTATTCCTGAAGAGCAGGCACAAACCAAGATGTCCCAAGCCAAGCAAGGATGTCTGATTACCAATCATCTACTGTGGTACCCAGATGACTTGAACCTCAAGGAGACGGGAGTGGGGAAGCTATGACAGTATTGAGCCATCTTTGCTTTGCTGGGATTGATTCCATTTGGTCTTGTTGTGTTGTGCTTTTAAATTCTTTTAATACATTGCTAACTTTCTCTATCTGGTTATTTATTTTCCTTTTTTTTTTTTTTGCCCCCAGAATTTTGTTTTCCCTTTTCTGATAAACTAGACAGTAGTTTACCTTTTTGTGTTTATCCCTAAATTTATCTAATTGCCCTACACATATTTTTAGTTCATTAATTTTATTTTTAATTCCACTCAGCTTACCTTAGTAATGTTTAATCAGTCATTCTATTTTTTGTATTCTGTGTTTCCATTTAATATTGTAACATAAGTATTAACTGGTCCTATCTCCACCCTAGATAACTAATTAAGAAGTTATGTGGATGACTGCAATGTAATAATGTGCATTTTATGATTATCTCTGTGTCAATGGGTGTCCTCTGTTAGGAGTTTTGCAAAAGTGGGGAAATAATTTTTCCATCACCTCTTTTATACATTTTTATTAGATTTTCCTGCATTGCACATTTAAAAAAAAAAAACTACATTTGCAATAAGGAGAATTCCAGTTGGTTTCATTCACTTATCTGGGCTATTTTCTTAAGATTTTTTTCTTTTATTTCATCAGTTCAATTCAGTCACTCAGTCATGTCTGACTCTTTGCTACCCCATGGACTGCAGCACGCCAGGCCTCCCTGTCTGTCTATCACCAACTCTCAGAGTTTACTCAAACTCATGTCCATTGAGTTGGTGATGCCATCTTCAGTTCAATTCAGTCACTCAGTCATGTCTGACTCTTTGCTACCCCATGGACTGCAGCACGCCAGGCCTCCCTGTCTGTCTATCACCAACTCTCAGAGTTTACTCAAACTCACGTCCATTGAGTTGGTGATGCCATCATCCTCTCATCCTCTGTCGTCCCCTTCGCCTCCTGCCTTCAATCTTTCCCAGCATCAGGATCTTTTCAAATGAGTCAGTTCTTCACATCAGATGGCCAAAATATTGGCATTTCAGTTTCAGCATCAGTCCTTCCAATGAATATTCAGTACTGATTTCCTTTAGAATGGACTGGTTGGATCTCCTTGCAGTCCAAGGGACTTTCAAGAGTCTTCTCCAATATCACAGTTCAAAAGCATCGATTCTTTGGCATTCAGCTTTCTTTATAGTCCAACTTTCACATCCATGCTTGACTACTGGAAAAACCATAGCTTTTAATAGACAGACCTTTGTTAGCAAAATAATGTCTCTGCTTTTTAATATACTGTCTAGGTTGGTCATAACTTTTCATAAAAAATCTTTTAAGCTACACACTTTCTTTTTCTCCTGAATTAATTTTAATGTTAACATTCTAAAGTGAAAAGTTTATCTTTTCCTCTAGAAAAAAGTACTTGATATTTTACTGTCTGTAAAACCTAGTAGTAATGGTGATGTGGATGAAGCCATACCTCCTTTACATCTCTGTGGATTTGAATTTAAATGAACACTCTAATAATTACTGTTTAATTATGTCTAATATTTACTGTTTAATTATGTTAATTTTCTTATTTTTTGCTCCCTCCCCTGTGTCTCTACAGAGGCAGTTGGTGTGACCAGTCAACGACCAGTATTTTGTCCTTTTCATAAGAAGGAGCAGCTGAAGCTTTACTGTGAAACATGTGACAAACTGACATGTCGGGATTGCCAGTTACTAGAACATAAAGAACATAGGTACTTGCACTTTGGTTATATACATATTTATAATATAGCTTTAGGAGGACTAGACGACTGCTGGCATCACAGCAAAATGGCAGTCTGTAAATGTTTTGTTTGGCTAGCAGTATGCTCACCTATTAAAGGATTTTTCAACTTTTGATGTTATTGACTTTGGAGTCAAGTGATTCTTTGTTGTAGGGCCTATCTGGTGCATTGTATGGTGTTTAATTGTATGATGTTTTACCTCTGTTTACTAGATTCCAGTAGCATTCTCCCAATTGTGGCAATTAAAAATGTCTCCAGACACTGCCAAATACCCTGGTGAGGAAAATCACCCCAGTTGAAAACCACTGGCCTGCACTCTTTAAAAATATAGAGAATTCATTGCCAGCATTGTAGATGAAATTTACATTTAAAAAATTTGTAGGTCTTTCATTTTGGTTTTTTGTTTTGTTTTTAAAGAAAATTGAATCTGTTGTAGCCCTTGGTACCATATATTTTTATGTTAGCGTTTGACTGGAATTCACTATAAGTTCAGTTCAATCACTCAGTTGTGTCCGACTCTTTGTGACCCCATGAATTGCAGCACACCAGGCCTCCCTGTCCATCACCAACTCCTGGAGTTCACTCAGACTCATGTCCATTGAGTCAGTGATGCCATCCAGCCATCTTATCCTCGGTCGTCCCCTTCTCCTCCTGCCCCCAATCCCTCCCAGCATCAGAATCTTTTCCAATGAGTCAACTCTTTCCATGAGGTGGCCAAAGTACTGGAGTTTCAGCTTTAGCATCATTCCCTCGAAAGAAATCCCAGCTGATCTCCTTCAGAATGGATTCACTGCATCTCCTTGCAGTCCAAGGAACTTTCTCCAACACCACAGTTCAAAAGCATCAATTCTTCAGTGCTCAGCCTTCTTCACAGTACAACTCTCACATCCATACATGACCACAGGAAAAACCATAGCCTTGACTAGACGGACCTTAGTCGGCAAAGTAATGTCTCTGCTTTTGAGTATGCTATCTAGGTTGGTGACTTTAGTCCTCTTTAAAATGGTCATACTTCTCTAATTCATCTGTCCTCCATTGGCATTTGAGCTAGCAACAACTGAGTTAAACAGTAAGATTCTGATACAAATACAATTGGTTTAAAAATGTCTAGTCTTCCAATAGTGGCAGACTAGGTAATCTGGACCAACTATACCAGTGAGCTCAATACCAGTGTAGCTCAGGGGCTTCCCTGGTGGCTCAGCAGGTAAAGAATCCACCTGCAATGTGGGACACCTGGGTTCTATCCCTGGGTTGGGAAGATCCCCTGGAGAAGGGAAAGGCTACCCACTGTAGTATCTGGCCTGGAGAATTCCATGGACTGTATCGTCCATGGGGTCGCAAAGAGTCAGACATGACTAAGCAACTTTCACTTTCACTATATTAGTGAAGGTAACTAGAAAACATGCACAAAATATAGAAACCATGGATATTTTAGAGTTCATCATAAAGAATTATTAACGCACTCCAGTTTTCTGGAAGTCCCATGGTCAGGAGAAGCCTGGCAGGCTATTGTTCATGGGTTCACAAAGAGTTAGTTCCAACTTAGCAACTAAACAACAACAATAATTACTAGACCAGGATTGGTTTGCAGTGCGGACAGAGAATGGTACAGGCTTTTTTCCCCTTTGAAGCATTTGCCTAGAGGTTGAAGGGTGCTTTTAACAAGTTCTCAGAGCTGAAAGACAGGGATTGGAGTTCTGGGGTCACAAAGGTTAAAGGCTTCTCCTTGTCTTGCGTTGGGATCCTGAAAGTGAACACTATTATGATAAAGATCAACTAGTTAGTAAATAATTCCTCACCGGAACTAAAATGCAGAATCAGATCTTCCCAGTACCTAAAGTTGGATTAAATTGAAATCATACTGCTTGTGCCTCAAGATACCTGGTAGAGTAAAATGTGAATGCTCCCTGGAAGAAGACATCACCCTAGACCTCAAATCTATATAATAATGAGTTTTGCAAAATGGGTTCAGCACACAATTAGAAATAACCAAATATGTTAGGCAGTGTGAACAATGTCTAGAACTTAACATTACAATAACTGATTAACTCAGTAAAGGGTTTAAGAGCTGATTTGACATGCTAGTAAATGAGAATTCATGAACTGGAAGAAAGTTAAGAAAAAATGGATCAAAAAGATGTAACACAGTGTGTAATTAGGCTCCAAGAAGGAGAGAGAGAATGGGAAGGAAGCAGCATTTGAGAGCAGAGTATAACGGCTTAGCACTTTGTAATGTGCAGATATCTAGCTCATATTCAAAAAGCCTCATAACTCCTCAGCAAGATAATTAAAAAATAAAGTAATATTTTTGAAGTGTAAGAAGAAAATAACTATAAAACTAAAATTCATACCTAGTGAACATATTCTTCAGAAATGAGAGTTAATGAGAAAGACATATTCAGACAAAATAAACTGAGAGAATATATTCCTGGTAAACTCTCACAAAAACACTTTAAGCAGAAGAAAAACAGTAGGTGATGAGTGATTGAAAGAGTAGTAGAATAATTGTTGACTTAACAGTAATGTCTTGGTGTGTGTCAGGTGTGTGTTATATATCATACAGCAGACATGTTAGGGGAGGATATGGAGTTCATGTCCTTAGCATTGTTTAGGAAGACGGTAGTCAATATACATTAAGCTTAGATGATAAGTCAAATATGCATTTTCTAATGTAGAAAGTAGTCACTAAAAGAGTAGTAAAAGCCAATATGATTATTGGGATAACAGAGGAAGTGGAAAAATTAATAATTAGTCTAAACTCAGACCAAAGAAGAAAAAAGGAACAAAGAACAAGTGGGATTTAGTAATACTTTGATAGGTTGGTAGATCTCTAAATATATTTGTAGTTATAATGAATATTAATGGATAAAAGGTTCCAAATTAAAACATTATAGGCTTAATAAGGAAGCAGAGAATCTGGAATTCTCCAGGCCAGAATACTGGAGTGGGTAGCCTTTCCCTTCTCCAAGAGATCTTCCTGACCCAGGAATCAAACTGGGGTCTCCTGAATTGCAGGCAGATTCTTTACCAGCTGAGTTACCAGGGAAGCCCAAGTAGTTAGAAATCAATTTAAATAAAGCATCGAGGAAGTTCCAATAGATACTAGAAAATATTTTTACCTGAATGATAATGAAAATATTATCCTTGAGGTATACTGCTAAAGCCATAATTAGAGGAAATTATCATTAAATGCATATATTCTATGTTAGGGATAAAAGTAAATATTAAACATTTATATCATTAGACAAAACAGTAAATTAAACCCAAAGTAAGTAGCAAAAGGGATATGATAGATATGATGCAGAAATTAATGAAATAGGCATAGTGAAAAGCTGGATTGAAATAGTCCTTTAATTTAGTAATATCTATAAAGAATTTGACCCAGGAATCAAACTGGGGTCTCCTGAATTGCAGGCAGATTCTTTACCAGCTGAGTTACCAGGGAAGCCCAAGTAGTTAGAAATCAATTTAAATAAAGCATCGAGGAAGTTCCAATAGATACTAGAAAATATTTTTACCTGAATGATAATGAAAATATTATCCTTGAGGTATACTGCTAAAGCCATAATTAGAGGAAATTATCATTAAATGCATATATTCTATGTTAGGGATAAAAGTAAATATTAAACATTTATATCATTAGACAAAACAGTAAATTAAACCCAAAGTAAGTAGCAAAAGGGATATGATAGATATGATGCAGAAATTAATGAAATAGGCATAGTGAAAAGCTGGATTGAAATAGTCCTTTAATTTAGTAATATCTATAAAGAATCCCTCCTTCTTAAGGGATTATGAAGGGAAAAGCTACCTTCTATGGATATATTTGGGTTTTTTTTTTTTAAGTTATTGCTTCTATCCTTTATACCCATTATCATCCAAGTGGGCTTCCCTAGTGGCTCAGATGGCAAAGAATCTGCCTGACATATGGGAGACCCAGGTTCGATCCCTGGATCAGGAAGATCCTCTGGAGAAGGAAATGGAAACCCACTCCATTATTCTTACCTGGAGAATCCCATGGACAGAGGAGCCTGGCAGGCTGCAGTCCATGGCTTGCAAAGAGTCAGACACAACTGAGCAACTAAGCGTACTCTTTATCTTAGTCTTCTGTTATTTCTTTGCTTTGGGGCTTTCCCTCATTTTAGACAGACATATTTGTGTGAAATAATTTGCTTATTATTTTTTCAGATACCAATTTATAGAAGAAGCTTTTCAGAATCAGAAAGTGATCATAGATACACTAATCACCAAACTGATGGAAAAAACAAAATATATAAAATTCACAGGAAATCAGATCCAAAACAGGTAAATTTATATTTGTGGTATTATTTAAATCATCTTTATATACAATATATTAAGTATATTAATTTTAAGAACAGACAGTTTGCTCAACTCATGGTAAAGTACATCCAAGTGAGTTGTCAGATGGGTCTAATAGCAGAGTTGATAAGACTTGTCCAGAACCTTTGAGTTTCTAGAAAGTTTGAGAGTATTCTTCTCAGCTATGAAATTTCAAGGCTGTTATTATTATTAACAGCTCATTTATCAGGTAAGTATTAATAATAATTTTTAATTATTTGCTGTTTTCCAATTTCCCAAGAAATGCCAGGATATAGAAACTATGAAATATTTTAACAATTAGATAAATACTTGTATTTCTTGCCGGGGTACAGCCCCGGTGGATCCAGGGTAATTCGAAGGTGGGGACGGAGTAGGCGTCCTAGAAAAAAACTTATAGAGGGAGATTAGAAATGGATAATGTAGTAGGAAAATTAGTGGAGAAAAAGAGGCTAAATAACTGGTTTACGTGAAATACCAATCACCACCTATGTAGGCCATAGGCGTCTTTCCATTCTCCCGAAGGAGAGGAGGCACTGAGGCCTCCCCGGTCCAATCTTAGAAGCCCCGGCAGAGTTAGGCTTGGTGCATACCTCCATACCAGATGGGAATTCAGCCAGAAAAGCAGGGAGAAAAAAACGACATGGGGGAATCAGTCTTTACAGAAACTGAGCCAATTTCTTTATTTTTCAGATTTGTTTTTATACCTTTTGTTATACATAGGGATGAATACAGAGTCACGCGGGGGTCAGCAGACCTGACCCTTGTCACAATCAGGTGCTTCATATAAAATTATACAAAAGTCTTATGTGTCTTTACATCATCTTCTGGCCCTGAGGTCTGCTGACATTTTATGGCCCTTTCTGATACCAGTCAGTTAACCAGAAAACTTACTTTTCCAAGGGTGATTTTTTCTTAAATCAGGTGCCACCCTCCAAATAAAGTTGCATTCCTATAGAGTGAGGGTGTAGTGAGTTACAACTAGGAAAGGAATTTACTTAACCTAAGGTTAACATGATTAATCTTAAAGGTTAATACTAATTTCTCCTATATACTAGTTATATTCATTATAAGGGCAGGAAATATGGAGATTTAGCAGCAAACATCAGCCCAACAAGTGAAAACCTTTCACCAATGTTCCCTTTACGATCTATTTAGTCTTAAGATAGCGATAAAGTTACATTTTTCCATAGCAAGGACACAGTGATTTATAACAAAGTACAGTGGTCTGTAACAAAAGAGAAAATTCATTGATTCAAAAAGTCTAGTATTGCTAATATCAAAAACTACTATATTTCCTTTTCTATATTCTGAATACATTGATTAATACATTCCCAGGTGCCTAAGGATATGGAGGCCTGGCAGCAATCATTGACTCATCAATGAGAAAAGCCCTATGCTAATACTCCAAACTCTGTGCTGTTTATGGTTGAGAGGTTGTCACACAAGCTAGTCTGTCAGCAGAGAGGTTTAACCTGAGGCACCCTTGTCACACCCAGGGCAGGGAATTAGCAGTAATTACTGGCATGAAAAACCCTTCACCAATATAATTCCTAATCAACCCACTAATACTATACTAATAATCTTCTAACTTCTCAGAAGAGTCTGTATTTAGAAAGTTTTAAAGCATCCCATGCCTCTCACAGTTGGGGGGCTGTAAACAATCAGCCGGAGGAACCTGATCAGGCAGGCCAGAGAACCTTCAGAGTTCATAAGTTGAAACACTCTTGTCACGCCCAGGAATTTTTATTAACTTGGAGCTGCAAGTTAACTCCTTCTCCGAGAGAAATGATTATGGGGGAGAGCCCTCCATAAAGTACTCTGGTTTTGGGGGTAGATGCTTGGGAACAGGGGGTTTCTTGAGGCTTGATCACGCCTTTGCGTATGCCAAGCTTCCTTCCTCATCACTTTTGCCATGGGCAGAGTTCCTCACAAGGCTCCTGGCAGAACATATCATAGAACATCAGGAGACAGGGCTTGTTAAACTGTTTCACATACCTTTTATTTAACAGGTGCAATACTTCAAACAGTTTCTACATATTACCTGTTATACTTTTGTCCTCCAAGGGATCAAATCATCAGCTGTCCATGTCTTACAGTTCAGTAACTGGGGGAGCAAACCACTGACCTCTGTGGGGAAGAGGGAATTTGTCTGGTACCCCTTTTTATCCCATTTTGGACTCACACTGACATCTTACAACATCTATGAAGCTCCATGTCTCCTTTCCTTTGTTGTTGTGCACACAGAAGTAACATGTCACTGCTTAAATAGATCAAGAAAGAGAGAGCCTGAATAAGAGAGGCCTTGCAGGAGTTTTCAGTGCTGTTCACAGGGAAAAAATATATCACCCTCTTATGGTTCATCTTCCTTAAGATCAGTCGTCACAATCTATTACTGTGATAATTTTGCAACATGGTTAGGATGGGGCATTTGGTACTTTTTTCCAAGAAATTCCTTGGTTTACCTGGTTTTCTTATAGGAGATTTTAAGTATAATTTAACCTTTTCTTGATAACCTGGTGGTGGTGTTATTATATCTATTTATTATTATACATTGTAGTAATAAAAGTTGTCAGCTCTCATTTCATTTTATCTTTCTCTTTCATATAAAAACTGTAGTTGACCAAGTACTGTTTTCTTTGCCATATTCCAATCAAGTCCTGTATTTGGCAAAATTGACATAACTGGTGGGCTTAAAATTTTTGTATTTGAATAATAGAAAATATATAATGAATATTTATGGAATGATAAGGATAATTTTTCCCATCTAATGACAAAGAGTAGCAATTGTAAAATAACTAATTTTATATAAACTATTCACCCTTGATGCAATTCACCCTTTTGACTTTTTTCTTTCACTGTGTATATGATATGAATTCTGAGCCAAAGTTTACTTTAAAAAAAAAAAAAGATGTCCATTTATTCCAACACTTGTTCCAGTTGTTGAAAAGACTATCCTGTTGCTGTTAAACTGTGTTGGCAGCTTTGTAAAAAGTCATTTGGCCGTATATGTATGAGATTATTTTGGACTTTCTGTTTCGTTCCATTTTCTTTCTTGCTAATACCACGCTTGCTTCATGACTAGAGCTTTTTATAGTAAATGTTAAAATCAAGTAGTGTGAATTTTGCAAATTTGTTTTACTTTTTTTTTAAAGTTGTTTATGCTATTTTTAAAAAATAATACATTATGATATAGAAGGATTTTATTTTTTGAATGGTAAGAATTTAAAATCTTTGAATTAGCTGCTAATTGTTAATATCTTTATAGCCTACCGGATTATAAAAAGCTTAAATTTACTGGACTGACTTTGCTATTAATTCATTTTTATTCATATGCAAACATGCATTACTTGTCCATGTTTTCATTCTGTTCTACCATCCTGAGATTTTTGTTTATTTTTTGAGGTTGTTTACTTCCTTGATCTGATAGCCAATGTTAATGTTCAGTAATTATCTTGAAGAAGTTCCAACATGGCAGGGAATAAATAGCCCAGGGAACTTACACTCAATATTTTGTAATAATGTATAAGGGAAAACAATTTGGATAATAATATACATATGTATGTGTAACTGAATCCCTTTACCATACACCTGAAACTGATACAATGTAAATCAACTATAACTTTTTAAAAAAAATTTCCAACAGAGAATAAAATCCCTGCCTCTTTAATCTTAAATTTTGAAAGATAACTATGGGAGAAGCAGATAGAAGAAACAAAGCCTTTTATTTACCTCATAATGTTTGGTGGTGAATGCCTCATTTTTATCTGCCTCTGTAAGATATTCTGACTTGATGCTGTGTATTTTTTTCTCATCCATCTGGATGTCCATGAAAACATTTTCTCTGGTCAAAGGAAAAAATATATACTGTGGTTTGTAAAAACAGTTTGGCTGCTTATTTCAAGCCAAATGTGTTATTAAAATAGCTAACTATTATTATGGTCTTTTGGTTTTTATTCAGATATAATGCGTGGCCAGCAATTCAGATGACTAAGATAATTGTGACACATTTAAGCTTTCTACTTCTTAGTTGCAGTGAATACAGTAGAACTCAGTGTCATGATTTTCCTTATATTGTTTATAAATCATTTTTTTTGTCCATCCTTAAAGACTGAGAATTTTTCTAGGTGTCATCATAATTTTTCTGAATACTATTTCCTTAAAATGTGTTCATTCTTTTACACTTTTATACATTTTTATTTTAAGATTGAACTGAAGTGACTGTCTTTTGAAAGAATTATATTTTTATTCTCTCATCTTTAAGAAAGTCAATTTAAACTGAAGGACCCTTAGGAATAGGCAAGCTTTTAAGAGCTGAAAACTTTCTGATCTAATTTGGACGTTAAAAAATCAGTCTTGCGTATTGTAAAACAAATCTGCCTTAGATTTTAGATTTTCCTCTTTTGTTTAATTTTCAGGATAATTGAAGTAAATCAGAATCAGAAGCAGGTGGAACAGGATATTAAAGTTGCCATATTTACATTGATGGTAGAAATAAATAAAAAAGGTAAAGCTTTACTGCATCAGCTTGAGGTAAGTTACTGTTAATGGGACAAAATGTAGTGATTATGTTAAGTGTTTTCTTATGTATTTGTGAATTTGGAATCACAGGCTTTTTCATATGATTGTTTTCATTTATGATTCAGTAATATTTTAGGCTCTACCTTGTAATTGATAATTTATGACTTTAAAATACACTAGGAATGTCTTAATTCTTCTTGTTTACTTCATAGCACAAAGCATAATGCTTTGCTTGAAGGAAGACCTTAGTAAATGTTAAAACAAGATTAACTGTTTTAGAGATTCATTGAACTGACAGCCTTGGGTCCCCAAAGCAGTGCAGCAAAGTTTTTCAGTAAGTTATCCTAAGCTATATTTGAATCTCAAATATCTACATTTAACCTTAGGAGAAATTAGATAAAAGGATGTGTCTCTGCACCTAAACAGTCTTAATTGTGAAAGCAAGACTCAGGGAGCAATGCTCAAGGCACTTAGGATAGTTTTTTCTCACTGCAGGTAAGAAAAATATTATTGTCTTAATAGCTTTTTTACACACATAAAAGGTCAAGATCCAGAGTTAAGGTTTGACTCAAAATGAAGCTACAACTTCTACATTGTATCCTAATGCAATAATAATTGCATGATATTTTAGATCAAGACCATACCCATGGAAAAGAAATGTAAAAAATGCAAAATGGCTGTCTGGGGAAGTCTTACAAGTAGCTGTGAAAAGAAGAGAGGCAAAAAGCAAAGGAGAAAAGGAAAGAGATATGCATCTGAATGAAGAGTTCCAGAGAATAGCAAGAAGAGATAAGAAAGCCTTCTTCAGCAATCAATGCAAAGAAATAGAGGAAAACAACAGAATGGGAAAGACTAGAGATCTCTTCAAGAAAATTAGAGATATCAAGGGAACACTTCATGCAAAGATGGGCTCAATAAAGGACAGAAAGGGTCTGGACCTAACAGAAGCAGAAGATATTAAGAGGTGGCAAGAATACACAGAAGAACTGTACAAAAAAGATCTTCACGACCCAGATAATCATGATGGTGTGATCACTAATCTAGAGCTAGACATCTTGGAATGTGAAGTCAAGTGGGCCTTGGAAAGCATCACTACAAACAAAGCTAGTGGAGGTGATGGAATTCCAGTGGAGCTATTTCAAATCCTGATAGATGATGCTATGAAAGTGCTGCACTCAACATGCCAGCAAATTTGGAAAACTCAGCCGTGGCCACAGCACTGGAATAGGTCAGTTTTCATTTCAATCCCAAAGAAAGGCAGTGCCAAAGAATGCTCCAACTACTGCACAATTGCACTCATCTCACATGCTAGTAAAGTAATGCTCAAAATTCTCCAAGCCAGACTTCAGCAATACATGAACCGTGAACTTCCTGATGTTCAAGCTGGTTTTAGAAAAGGTAGAGGAACCACAGATCAAATTGCCAACATCCACTGGATCATGCAAAAAGCAAGAGAGTTCCAGAAACACATCTATTTCTGCTTTATTGACTATGCCAAAGCCTTTGACTGTGTGGACCACAATAAACTGTGGAAAATTCAGAAAGAGATGGGAATACCAGACCACCTGACCTGCCTCTTGAAAAATCTGTATGCAGGTCAGGAAGCAACAGTTAGAACTGGACATGGAACCACAGACTGGTTCCAAATAGGATAAGGAATCCGTCAAGGCTGTATATTGTCACCCTGCTTATTTAACTTATATGCAGAGTACATCATGAGAAACGCTGGACTGGAAGAAACACAAACTGGAATCAAGATTGCCGGGAGAAATATCAATAACCACAGATATGCTGATGATACCACCCTTATGGCAGAAAGGGAAGAGGAACTAAAAAGCCTCTGGATGAAAGTGAAAGATGAGAGTGAAAAAGTTGGCCTTAAGCTCAACATTCAGAAAACAAAAATTACGACATCCGGTCCCATCACTTCATGGGAAATAGATGGGAAAACAGTGTCAGACTTTATTTTGAGAGGGCTCCAAAATCACTGCAGATGGTGACTGCAGCCATGAAATTAAAAGACACTTAGTCCTTTGGAGACCAAGGACTAACCTAGATTGTATATTCAAAAGCAGAGACATTACTTTGCCGACTAAGGTTCGTCTAGTCAAGGCTATGGTTTTCCAGTAGTCATATATTGATGTGAGATTTGCACTGTGAAGATGGCTGAGTGCCAAAGAATTCATACTTTTGAACTGTGGTGTTGGAGAAGACTCTTGGACTGCAAGAGTCCCTTGGACTGCAAGGAGATCCAACCAGTCCATTCTGAAGAAGAACAGCCCTGGGATATCTTTGGAAGGAATGATGCTAAAGCTGAAACTCCAGTACTTTGGCCATCTCATGCAACGGGTTGACTCATTGGAAAAGACTGATGTTGGGAGGGATTGGGGGCAGGAGGAGAAGGGGACGACCGAGGATGAGATGGCTGGATGGCATCACTGACTCGATGGACGTGAGTCTGAGTGAACTCCGGGAGTTGGTGATGGACAGAGAGGCCTGGCATGCTCGATTCATGGGGTCGCAAAGAATCGGACATGACTGAGCACCTGAATTGAATATATTGGTACAAAAGGCATTTAAGAGTAGGAAGCAAATTAAGAAGAGAATAAAAGAATCCTAATGTTTGAAAATTTAAGGGGAAGAAAGCTCATAGAAATAAGTTAGTTCAACCTCTTTATCTATAGTTGACCAAATTATAAGGTCTTTGTGAGCAAGATCTCTTCCTCTTGAAAAAGTATAATCATCCCTCTGATTTATCAAACACATAAGAAGCAGAGACCAAAATGATTCTCTCTCCTTCCGGAAACATACATAGTGAAAAAGTTTTCTAGCTGGGAGGAATCAGACCCTATTTGTAGTAACTGTCTTTTCAAGGTTCTAGGGTGCATTTGGGGGTTGTTGGTTTGTTTAGCTAGAAGCATTTAAACTATTTTAAAAGATGTCAGAGCTCTACTTAAAATCACATGTCACATTGATTTTCTTTCTCAGTGAATAGTGTACGTATTGCCATAGCTGTTTCCTAATTTCACTGTAAATCAGGATTGCTTGTTTTTTTAAAATCCAGGAAAGAACACAAGATGACCACATCTTCAAATCTCTAAAAGTGAACCTGGTCATCAGTATTATTTTAAATCAACTTTATTGACTTAAAATTTTTACAACGACTTTTAAGTATTCTTGTCAGTCTTCATACCCTTTCTTCTACCCTTTCTCCTGCTTCATAGGATCCTGCTTTAAGGCAAATAAGTATAATCGATGTTTTCTGATAACTTGAAAAATGTCAGCCAAATAGTTATTACTATAAAAGACCAAGAAATTTGGGCTTGTGATTCTCAATTTGCAACATCTCTAAAAGTCAACAGAATTTCTATTCTTTCTAGAATGTCTCCAAAGAAACAGGTTTTGCATGGTCAGAAAGAGCCTAGCAAATCATCTCTGAACTTAAGATTAGACACAGCAAAGCCATCAGTAGTCACTGCAGTGACTTAATTCAGTTTGAAGTCGCTCAGTCATGTCCAACTTTTTGCAACCCCATGAACTGTGTAGCCCACCAGGTTCCTCCATCCATGGAATTTTCCAGGCAAGAATACTGGAGTGGGTTGCCATTTGCTTCTCCAGGGGATCTTCCCAACCCAGGGATTGAACCTGGGTTCTCCACATTGCAGGCAAATGCTTTACCATCTGAGCCACCAGGGAAGCCTCTAATTCAGTTTAGCATGTATGTGTTTTCCAAATTTGAAACGAACTAGGGCAAAGATGTAGGTTCATTTTTTCTATTGAGAATATAATTTCATATTGGAGTATAGCAATTTTGCTTAACATTTCTTAGAGCTAGTGGAAGGTCCTGTTTTCTCCTTTCTTTGCCAGGTAAAGGAGACCTTGGGGATAAAGACCTCTAAATAACCCACATTTAGTGGGGTTTTCTTCTACTCTGGACTGACCTACATTCTTGATTGTGTACTTCTTTTGGAGAAATTCTGTAGTCTGCTTTTCTGTGGCTTTTCTGAGAGTGCATTCTTTCCATTAGTCACTGTATCTGTTGGTTCATAGCAGTTTTCAATAGACAAAAATTATATGCTTCCCCCTTTTTTTCCTTACTACATACAAAGCATAAATGTTGTCTACTATGTGGCATGACTTGGCACTAAGTAGCTGCAATCAGGGTAAGAGTGCCTGAAAGGGGAAATCATGTGTTTGAGTAAATCATGTGATCTGGTAGCTTTACTCGATTGCTGGGTGGTACACCTATTTTATTTTTTAGTATTGAATTTATTGTGCACTTGCTTTGTTAAAGGACTTCCCAGGTGGCGCTAGTGGTAAAGAATCCTCCTGCCAATGCAAGAGACATAAGAGACGTCGGTTTGATCCCTGAGTCAAGACCATCACCTAGAGGAGGGCATAGTAGCCCAACTCCAGTATTCTTGCCTCGAGAATCCCATGGCAGAGGAGCCTGGTGGGCTGTAGTCCGTAGGATCACAAAGATAGCTAATCCATGGTTTTGTGCCTTTTTGGATACTGGAAGATAGATGAACAGAAACCTAAATCCCAGAATATGTAAAACCCAACCCAAGGCCTTAGGCAGCAGAGATGAGGTAGCATGGGGTTGGGGGGTTAGGGGGGAGCGACTGTGATACTGGAGACATGATTTTTACTTCAGTGAAAGTGATCTTTTGTACCTAGGGATAAGTGATAAGTTACTGTCACTTGGTTCTTAGAGGTGGTGGTTATTTTAATTTGGTAATCTGAAAATGACCATTAAAATGTGTTAAATGCAGAGCAAACTAATTTTGAAACTTTTTTTCAGAGTCTTGCAAAAGATCATCGAATGAAACTTATGCAGCAGCAGCAGGAAGTGGCTGGACTTTCTAAACAGTTGGAACATGTCATGCATTTTTCTAAATGGGCCGTTTCCAGTGGCAGCGCACAGCATTACTGTATAGCAAGCGACTGGTAAGATCAGCTGTGTGGTTTACTATACAGAGATACAGTGGAGTTACTAGAATGCTCAGAATTTAGAAATGTTCATTCATCTATACTTAAATGCTTCTTACCTTTTTCTAATTTTTATCAATCAAAATATTTTGGTTTTAAAAAAATCTTTAAACGCCCATGATTTAGGTATATCTTCAATTTATTCTGCCACTGTCACTTCTATCTTGTCCTTTTGCAAATTTTCCCTTAATGACAACTGAACTTATACTAACAATAATGATAATGGTAAACATTTCCTGATTACCTCTAGTGTGCCAGGCACTTAATTCTAAGCATTTCATGTAATATTTTATTTAAACATTTACATCATTTTTATGAGATGGGTGTACCTATCCACCCCCACTGTATGAGTGATGAAACCAAAGCATGGATTAACACGCATAAGACCACCCAAAATTCTAACTTGGACATCTGAACCCAGAGGCTTTGTTCCTCTTGTCAACACTGCATTGTTTACCCCATCAGTGATGTGTGGTGATGGATATTTCAACCCCATTGCTACAGAAAAGTGGCTGTCATTTGTCCGGCTATTTTCAGAATAGTCTAGAACCTTGCTACGGAAAATGTGTTTACTGCATACTAATTACCTGAGGCTTCTGGTTCAGTAGATGTGATCTGTAGTTCTAACAAGCTCCCAGGTGATGCTAATGCTGCTGGTCTGTAGACCACATCTTTAGTAGCAAGGATGTAGAAGACATTTAGCTGTGGGAGTCACACTATGTAAGCGTTCTTAAAAACTCCTGATCTACTCATTTTAAAGATTCCACAGAGATTTATATTTTGAAATCAAATTATGACATCCAAATCTGTTTTCTGTTCACCTACTGTGTTTTGTGGAAGAAATTTTCTATGACTATATTGAAATAACGAAATGCATTTCAGGATAAACTTGTGTAAACTAAGTTCAAATATTGAGTGACTTATTAGAAAACTGATGTTAACTATTTCTAAAATTCTTCCTAACCATGAATTATATTCAACTCTTAAGATTTTTTCTTTTATAATTATCAATGATATGTTCTCTCATTCTTGAGCCTTTTTTCCTATTCTTTTTTTTACTGCTTCATTAGTCTAATCAAAAATAGCTTCTGTACAGTTCATACTTTTTCTGTTACCTATGTTTTCCTATAAGTCAAACAAAACATGGATAACAGAGAAAGTGAGAGAATTGTCCTCTTCTCTACTAGACCGATAATGAATGTTTTTATTTGTACATAAGAAAACATATTTGTACAGATAGTCTCCTTATCAGTTTAATAATGTTTGTCTAATTTAATTCTATGATTTTGTTTGTGATTATAATAAAACAGTAAAGTTAGAGGATAGGATTACTTAATCTGCACATTGAGCTCTTGAAATAGAGAGGGAGACTGTTCTCTGTAATATACACGGGAGAAAATAGACACAAGGAAGCATAAGGAACTAGTGTTTCCAGCTTCCTGACTCTGAATTGTGGGGGGCCTTGCTGCACCACTGACAGCAGATACAGCTAGTAAAACAATTTACCTGTGATGAACGCAGAACTAAAGCTGTGATTACTTGTAAACATTTGGAAGGATTTTTATCCTAAGGAAATTTGAAGGTCACTATATTATGCAGCTCTGTCCTTTAGAGTGTCCATGCTTCATAAATATAGACATGTTTTCTCAGGTTATTTTTTAAATAATGGCTTTTATATCCTTGAAAATTAAAAAGAAATGTCTTACTGGCCTGAAATTTCAAGCTTAGCTGAGATTCTTAGTTTTTTGTTTTTTGTTTTCTTTTTTACAATAGGAGTTTTACTCAGTAAAAGACCAAATGTATTGGAATAGAAGAATCCTTTCAGAAGTCCAGTTTTAAATACATTTGAAAACATTTTCACAGTATTTCCCTAGGGTATTTCTCTCATCTGTTAAACATTCAGTTTATCCTTACATTATTTAGAAGAAAGGTAAGAAATACTGACAAAAGAGACCAAGAGAGTATACTAGCAATAGGTATTTTTAAGTAGTAAAGTGGTTAGAGTATATATGTAGTAAAAGGAGATTCCACAAGCTTTTTTACTCCCTTTCCCTTGTCTGCTTATATAATTAACCTTCAAAGACCTTCTTTATGTTTCTTAAATATCTCATTGCAGTTCCTTTTAGTCCTCAGTGCTCAGAATATATCATGTTCTTTTGCCTGGATTACTGTTACCCTTCCTTAGGATGCTGTTTCTTTTTAGAGACTACCGAGTTTAGTTTAGATTTGTCTTCCATTCCTTTTGGCAGTCTTCCATGATCAACACTGGGTTGGATTAACCTTCCATGTGTTTACAAAGCCCTTATGCATGTATCCATCATACTGTTACTTATTTTTATCTACTATTATTACATTTGCATAATTTTCTTTCAATTTCATTTACTTATTTTTTTCCTTCTTTTAGATTGCACTGGGTTTCCATTGCTGTGGGCTTTCTTTAGTTGCAGTGAGCAGGGGTATTCTTCTTGCAGTGTGTGGGCTTCTCTTGTGGAGCACAGGCTCCAGGCACACAGGCCTTCAGTGGTTGTGGCACACAGGCTTAGTTGCTCCATGGCATTTGGGATCTTCCTGGACCAGGGATCAAACCCATGTCCACTGCATTGGCAGGCAGATTTTTATCCACTGGACCACCAGAGAAGTCTGACTTTTTACTTCTTTAAGGGTAGAAATTTTATGTTACCCAGTGCTTGATACATAGGAATTCAGTGAAAGATTGATAGCAAATAAATAAGATATTAGATAATATCAACTGTCAGAAGCTATAAATAAATATAGGTAAAATTTTCTGTTATATTTTACAGGATTGGAAACTCAAATACTAAATTTATTTGTTTACTTTAACTTCAATAGAAAGGAGGCATATACAGTATTGCCATCTCAAAAGCTATTTTCGTATCTTTCATATTTTTTTTCAATTTTGTCTTTTGCTTTTTGAACAGTAGCTAAGTTTTCAGTGTGAAACCTGACTTTACTTAAGTTCAGATACATCTGGATCAAACCCATGTCCACTGCATTGGCAGGCAGATTTTTATCCACTGGACCACCAGAGAAGTCTGACTTTTTACTTCTTTAAGGGTAGAAATTTTATGTTACCCAGTGCTTGATACATAGGAATTCAGTGAAAGATTGATAGCAAATAAATAAGATATTAGATAATATCAACTGTCAGAAGCTATAAATAAATATAGGTAAAATTTTCTGTTATATTTTACAGGATTGGAAACTCAAATACTAAATTTATTTGTTTACTTTAACTTCAATAGAAAGGAGGCATATACAGTATTGCCATCTCAAAAGCTATTTTCGTATCTTTCATATTTTTTTTCAATTTTGTCTTTTGCTTTTTGAACAGTAGCTAAGTTTTCAGTGTGAAACCTGACTTTACTTAAGTTCAGATACATCTGAAGACATCAACAAATACATTTAATGACCCATTATTTATCTTTTACACTAGTAAAGGTTTATGACTCCTCAGAATTATCTCAAACGTGCATCAGCGGTTTCAATAAGTATGATGGTTTATATTTGAGATGGGTAATATGACAAGAGGTTTTATATATTTACATTGAATGTCAATAAAATACAGAGTGTCATTTGGATTTTGGTTACATTAAGCAACAGAGTATCTGTAAATGGACTGAGCAAGTAAGTAAATATATTGAGGGCAATGACAGCCAAGTTTTGGTTTGTTTTTTCCTCCTAGAGAAGATATTTAGAAACATAGAAGAAAGAATAAAGCTATAAAGATCCCTAAGATAGACGTATAATTATGAACTCAGTTTAATAAAGGTCCATATAGTCAGAGCTATGGTTTTTTCAGTAGTCACGTATACATATGAGAGTTGGACCATAAAGAAGACTGAGTGCCAAAGGATTGAAGCTTTTGAACTGTGTTGTTAGAAAAGACTCTTCAGAGTTCCTTGGACTGCAAGATGGTAAAACCAGTCAATTCTAAAGAAAATCAACCTTGAATTTTCGTTGGAAAGACTGAGGCTAAAGCTGAAACTCCAATACTTTGGCCACCTGATGTGAAGAGCTGACTCATTAGAAAAGACTCTGATGCTGGGAAAGACTGAAGGCAGGAGGAGAAGGGGACGACAGAGAATGAGGTGGTTGGATGGCATCACTGACTGAATGGCTGTGAGTTTGAACAAGCTCTGGCAGATGGTGAAGGACAGGGAAGCCCAGTGTGTTGCAGTCAGTGGGGTCACAAAGAGTCAGATACGACTGAGTGACTGAACAACAGAGTTTTATGCATATACACAGATCTGGAAGTAATTTCAGATGTGTAGTATGTATGTGTATGTATGTATGTTTGCTATGCTCAGTAGCAGTGAACCCACTGTCCTTCCAGATGTGGCTTTCTAAATATCAAACAAAATGAGGGAAAGTGCAGGTTGCACCCAGAATATCTTGAACTGATGAAATGATGAAGACTTGTCAAAAAGACCAGGATCCAGCCTAAGTGGGTCACCTTGGGCACACCCACAAATTTGAGGCTGAAACTAAATAAACAATGAGTTACAACACATTGGATTAAGTAAGGATAAATGAGCCCATGATGAGAAAAATAGGCAAATGACAAGGAAAGAATTTATGGTGAGATAAGTAGAGAAAGAATAGTGAAATTAAAGAAGCACATTTGGTCACTGTCTTAGTGAAAGCGTTGGCCACTCAATCGTGTCCAGCTCTTTGACCCCATGAACTGTAGCCCTCCAGGCTCCTCTGCCTGTCCTTGGAATTTCCCAGGCAAGAATATTGGAGTGGGTTACCACTCCCTTCTCCAGGCTAGCTTCCCAACTTAGGGGTTGAGCCTTGGTCTCCCTCATTGCAGGCAGATCCTTTACTAGCTGAGCCACCCATTGTCTTAGAGGAAATTCAAAAGGAGTTCTCACTGGGTACCAACATAGTGAATAGAGCATTGGTGAGGAATAGGTTTTCATATAACCCTAAAATACCTCTCTGCAAAATATTGATCAGTTATAAACCAAGTGGTGAATTTATAGTCGAGAAACTGGGCAGCGGAATGACTAGGTAATGAAGATTAGTGTCCTCAGTGGCTGCACAGTTTATATCCTGAGCTTCTTAATATGGTGCCCTGAGAAGTGCACATTATCACTTGTGTGGTTTTCCTGACAAGAATACTTTACCTATACTGGAGGAAATATATTCGAACCCAGGGTGAAAGTCATCCTACTGAATGTAAAGCCTGAAATCATCAAAGACATACATGTCAGGGAAAGACTGAAGAGACATGGCAACTGAATACAACCTATATTCCTAGTGAGCATCCTGGAAAGAGTCACTGTGGGAACAGTTGGCATTAGAATGAAGTCTCTGGGTTGAATGGTCATGTTACAACAGAGTTGCTTTCTGAATTTGTACTTTGTTGCTTATGCTAGAGGATCTTTGATTTAGAATATAGTCACTGGAGTGTTCAGAGGAGACAGAACCTATATGTCTTCAGCTTGCTATCAGAAGGTTTATAAAAAGACTGGTAATAGTAGCATCTGTCCGCAGGAATCCCTGAGTGGGCCCTGAAATAAATGTGCTTATTAACAGTCGGGAAATCTGAGTGAAGGGTTATTTTTACTTTTCTCCAATTTTAAAATTACTTCAAAATAATTCAATTTTAGAAAATGATAAAGCATAAGGACTTTATAAGGAAAAATTGGGGTCATCATTCTTTTGATTGGCATTTTATTGAGAATGTTTTATAGTGAGAATTGCTAAGATGCAAAGAATTAAGGAAGCAAGAAAAACTTAGAAAAGAGCATTGTGTTGAGTGCTGTTTGCCAAACACTGTGCCATGTACTCTACATTGTCCCAGAATAAATGTTTTTTACTCAGAATTTAGTATAGCTATTTGAGATAATTTAACAATTAAAGGAGGCAAACTTATTTATTCAACATTTATTGAAGTATTCTAAATACTAAGGGAACAGAAAACAAAGCAAAATATCTGTCCTTAAAAAGCTCCATTTTAGTAAAGAGAAATAGACAATACCAAAACAAGTAAAATATATAGACCATTGCATGGTGTTGAGTGCTGTAGGGAAAACAGTAAATTAAGAGAAGAATCTGGGAGCGTTGGGGTGGGATTGTGGTTTCAGATAGGGAATTCTACCTAGAGAGGGCGATATTTGATCTCACACCTGAAGCAGGTGTGACAGAGCAAGGCGGGCACATACTCACAGAGAGTGTTCAGGTAGAGACCAGGCACAGACGGCAGGTGAGAGACTCAGACGGGAGCTACTGTCATGGACCAGGAGGCCTAAGAGGAGCACAGTGAATGAACACGCAGTAGGATGAATAAGTACTGAGATACGAATTTGAGTTGTATAAATGATGAGACTGGATGAGATCTCTAAAAAGTACGCAGGTGTAGGAGAAGAGAGAGCAGTTGCAAGACACCCTGGTGTGGGAGAGGAGGAGGAAGCAACACTGGAGACTGAGATGGGACACTGGAACTCACACCTATACTCAGTGACCTTAAAGAGTAGCAACCAGTGAAATAAGGGGGAAACCATGAGACTGTAGTTGGCTAGAAGCCAAGTGAAGAAAATGCTTTGCTTCCATGAGGGCCAAGTGATCACCTGTGTGAAAAGCTACTGAAAGCCCGAGGGGAGAAAATGCTGAGCAGTGTCTGAATCGGCAAGGATGTGAGGCGCTGTTGCACAAGTGTACGGCTTCCCTGGTGGCTCAGAGAGTAATGAATCTGCCTGCAGTGTAGGAGACCCAGGTTTGATCCCTGGGCTGGACAGAGGAGCCTAGTGGGCTCTAGTCCATGGGGTTGCAGGGAGTTGGACACAAGTGAGCAGCTAACACTTGCACTTGCATGAGGGCATGATTCGCTTTAGCTGGAAGCCTGGCCGGTTAATCCACTGTGATAGGAGGGGCCACTAGGACTGGTAGGTGGTGGAAGTGTGCAGAAGGTCTCTGATGGTTCCTGTTTTGTTTTGTTTTGTTTTTTTTGCCAGGAGATGCTGGAGTTTTGGTAAGAGAGAGTCATTTGAAATAGTCATTTAGGAGAGTACGGACCTGAAGGACCAGAGGAATGTCATATGATAGCCTGTCAACCTTAGTAAATAGGCTGTATTTTTGAAGTCCGATCAGTCCCTTTATCAGTCCAATTACAGTCATTAGAAAAGATTTAACCAGTGTTGTTTGTTGGTTGTTGTTTCAGAGAAAGATTGAGGAGAAGGGAGTGTGTCTAACTTGACATGTGAGAGAAAGGTATTGAGGATATATGCAAGGAAATGATTATGAAGATTACTCCTGGGATTTAAGCTGGATAAGCAGAAATTGATGGATAGTGTTGGACATGACTGGGCAACTAACACTTCACTTCAGATGGATATTGTAAGATTGGGAAGTAAGATAAAGTCAAAGGAAAAATTTTAAGAGCAAAAGTTCACAGGACCTTTAGGGTTTGTAGGATTATTGGGATCTGGGCACTAGAGGAAACAATCTGGAAAGAAAGGTCATCTAATTGTATATTAAAATCATCCAGAATTTGTTGTTCAGTTGCGAAGTCATGTCTGACTATTTGTGACCCCCTGGACTGCAGCACACCAGGTTTCTGTGACCTTCACTATCTCTCACAGTTTGCTCTAACTCATGTCCATTGATCGTGATACCATGCAAGTATCTCATCCTCTGTTGCCCCCTTCTCTTCCTGCCCTCAGTCTTTCCCAGCATCAGGGTCTGTTCCAATGAGTTGACTCTTCACTTCAGGTGGCCAAAGTATTGGAGCTACAGTCCTTTCAGTGAATATTCAGGGTTGATTTCCTTTAGGATTGACTGGCTTTAATCTTCTTGCAGTCTCAGTGACTTTCAAGAGTCTTCTCCAGCACCATTGTTCAAAAGTTTCAGTTCTTCAGTGCTCAGCCTTCTTTATGGTCCAGTTCTCACATCCATACTTGACTACTGGAAAACCATAACTTTGACTATATGGACCTTTGTCGGCAAAGTGACATCTCTGTTTTTTAATATGTGATCTAGGTTTGTCATAGCTTTTCTTCCAAGGAGCAAGCATCTTTTAATTTCGTGGCTACAGTCACTGTCCACAGTGATTTTGGAGACAAGAAAATAAAGTCTGCCACCATTTCCACTTTTTCGCCTTGTATTTGCCAAGAAGTAATTGGACCAAATGCCATGATCATAGTTTTTTGAATGTTGAGTTTTAAGCCAGCTTTTTCACTCTTTCACCTTCATCAAGAGACTCTTTAGTTCCTCTTCACGTTCTGCCATTAGAGTGGTATTATCTGCTTATCTGAGGTAGTTGATATTTTTTCTAGCAGTCTTGATTCAAACTTGTGATTCCTCCAGTCCGGCATTTCACATGATGTACTCTGCATAGAAGTTAAATAAACAGGGTGACAATATACAGCCTTGATGTACTCCTTTCCCAATTTTGAACCAGTTGGTTGTTCCATGACTGGTTGGAACTATTGTTTCTTATCCTGTATACAGGTTTCTCAGAAGAAACATAAGGTGGTCTGGTATTCCCATCTCCTTAAGAATTTTCCACAGTTCAAAGACTTTAGCAGAGTCAGTGAAGCAGCAGTAGATGTTATTTTTGAAATTCTCTTGCTTTTTTTATGATCCAACAGATGTTGGCAATTTGACCTCTGTTTCCTCAGCCTTTTCTAAATCCAGCTTGTACATTTGGAAGTTCTCGGTTCATGTACTGTTGAAGTCTGGCTTGAAGGATTTTGAGCATTACCTTGCTAGCATGTGAAATAAGCACAGTTGTCTGGTAGTTTGAACATTCTTTGGCATTGCCTTTCTTTGCAATTGGAACGAAAACTGAGCTTTTCCAGTCCTGTGGCCATCTAGGATTATGGCAGGAATAATATTGGAGATGGTGATTATGAGACAAGAGCTGAACTCTTCAAAGACTGAGAGAATGACTGAGTATTCACTGAGGACTGCAGTGTGGAGGAGGGTTAGGTGGTGTGATGACTGAGATTCACAGCATAGGAGCAAGAGCCATCCTACCAGCAGGCCTGGTTAAGGCTGTACTTAATGTCCTGAGCATAGATTCATTTGTGTTTTCTGTAATCCATTAGCCCCCTGATCTCTACTCTGAATCCTTCTTTGAAAGAGTAACATAAAAGCAGAATGTGATTTTACTTTACAAATATATGGTTGGTACATCTGTGAAACTTCTGTAATTCAGTGAACTAACTTTAACCTGTCACTTTAGGAAAGGTTTGTTTTGTGTTCAACAATAAAACTAATTATACTTGAACTTCTAACACATTTTTGAAGGAAAACTGTGTTGTTTGTCCACTTTTTATAACTTACATATGAACACATGTTTCGTGTTGGCTGATACAGAGAGCATTTTTTTATGTATTTGTTGGGAACTTGATAAATTATTTCCTAATAAAGACTTGGATGCTTAGTTGTCTCTCTGCTTTCTTCTAGATTACGTACCGGTTACGGCACCTCCTTCGAGCAAGGTGTGATGCTTCCCCAGTGACCAACAATACCATCCAGTTTCACTGTGATCCTAGTTTCTGGGCTCAAAATATAATCAATTTAGGTAGGCTGTTATGTAGATTTTTTCAAAGTGCCATTTGTTTCTGGAGCTCTTAATGATTATGAGATTGTTGAAAATGTATTCCCTTCTACCCCCTAAATATTTTTATTATCTTGTTTTAAAGACATAGATTTTTCCTTGTATTTTATTAATGTGTGTAAATTTGTAACACATGCATGAATATAAACACACATATAAATATGTGGGTGATATGAAACATCCTTTTATTGACTCAGTGTCTAGACTTCTGGATTTAGGAGTTGTTTTTCTTCCTCAAGCAAGTAGAATATTGCTTGTGCTGTTAATAACATATTTATCAGAATAGTTGTTAAAACTCTTTACATGTGTCTGCCATTAATATAGTACTTTTTAGAATGTTTTCTGTTAAAACAGTATTTTCATACAGTTCTTGGCTTACTCACTCTTGAGACCCAGCTGTCAGGTACTAATGGCTCATTTATTTGCTTTTTCTTGCTAGGGAGGAATTTCTCTCTCTTCTGTTTTTGTTTTTCCTTTTATGTAATAATTAAACAATTTTTAACCTCCTAATTGAAGTGTATCATGCATATAGATAACTGCCCAAATTTGAAGTACTAGAGTTTTCAAAAAGGGGAACTTTTAGTGTCATTTGGTAACATCACATATCCCTGCAGGCAGTCCTTATTACATTATGTACTAGTAAAAAAAAAATCTTCAATTTTTGCCTCCGTTCTTAATTTCTCACAGGGAAATTATAGAAATAAAAATAAGAATTTCATATACATTCTTCATGAACCACCTTTTGGCAGTTTTTGGGCTCATTGATTGACTTTGTTTCAAAATCATCAAATAGGGTTGCTCTCTTATTCTCTAAGCTAGATTTGGGTAAGAAAGAACTGGCTGGAAAGAGAGCCAGTGCTCTCAGAACACTCCAAGAAAGGAAGAAATGGGCTTGCATAATCTCATCCATATGTGAGAATAGTAAGAATGGTAATAAGGTGACCCTTTGAAGAAATGATAAGGTGACTCCTCAGCACAGTTTAGAAGTACATATTTATTGATTGATAAACATAGCCAGCAGCTGGAATCATACGTATTCTCATCTATATAACTAAAAAGAAGCATCTTAATACAAAGCATGTATATAACTATCTCTTACCCTACTCTACCCTCCACCACATATGTAGCTATACGGAGAATCTATCACAGTTTTATATCCACAGAAACAGTCATGTTGACTTATATGTACTTATAAGCATATCACTTAAAACATAGTCCACATGATGTAGACATAGGTGAAATTAAGAAAATATGTAACTGTATGCACATAAGTGAATATAGTTTAGGTAAATCTGAATCAGCAAAAACAAAAACACTTCTTGTTTGTGAGGAATTTGTAAGACAGTATCCTTTACTGTAGGACTTTTCAGAGCTGTCATATATAGCTCTATAAATTGTCATTTAAAGTGAGATTGACATTTTAAATCTTCTAAGAAGGATACAACTTTCCCAAACTTGTTTATTTATGGCTTCTGAAAAACATGTTATAGAAGAGTGCAAGGGTAAAGTAATGTCTTGGACGCATATTCAGTTTAGTGTCTTTGTGACTTTGGATAAGTTGTTTGGTCTCTCTGAACCTTAGATCTCTTATCTGTACAAAGGATTTTAATAATATACATAGATCTCCTGTCATGGTACCTAATATGGAGTAAGTATTTAATGAATGGTAACCATATCTTTAAGGATGCATATGCTTAGTAAATCAGAAACTTTTAACTGAGTCTCTGCTATCGAAGAAATCAAGCTTTGCCCTACTCTTGGACCAGACCTGTGAGAGGTACCTTTAATCTCTTTTTTAACAGTGTAGTTATAAAGCATGGTGTTCGCCATCAGAGAACTAACATGTTTGCACTATGAAGGTGTCTTTAAGGATGCATATGCTTAGTAAATCAGAAACTTTTAACTGAGTCTCTGCTATCGAAGAAATCAAGCTTTGCCCTACTCTTGGACCAGACCTGTGAGAGGTACCTTTAATCTCTTTTTTAACAGTGTAGTTATAAAGCATGGTGTTCGCCATCAGAGAACTAACATAGTTTGCACTATGAAGGTGTAAAGAACTAGCTGCTGTTGTCATTTAATTGCTAAGTCATAGAGAGATAACTGAGTCAGAAATGCTCTGTGGTATTGTTCTCACACCCAGTGTCAGGTTTGCGTGGTTTTTTTTTTTTGATTATACAACAGCAGTTCTCACAGTGTAGTCTGAAGCTCCTTCAGGTGATAAAAGGTCTCCCTTTTCCAAGTACATACCCGTATGTGGCTGGGTTTTCTACATGTATTTCTATTTAAACAATCTATTAGATAATGCAGAAACAGTTAAAACTATTTAGCCAAACATTTTAAAGAGATGTTTGAAAATGGAAAATAGTGCCATTCTTCACTAAACTTTTTTGAAAATAAAAATAAGGGGTTTTTTGTGGTTTTTTTTTTTCCATAAAAATATGTTACTCTAGGTTGTCACTTTTAAATGAATTAGTATGGAGAACTGTTTCTAATTCTCTTTTTAATTTTGAATGTGGTAGATTTTGTTTGATAGACCCTACATAAACAGAAACTCTTTGGAGTTTCTATCTTTAAGCGTGTAAAGGGTTCCTAAGACAAAAAGAAATTCCTTGGAAATCCTGAAAATAAGCAATGATAGCCTTTTACAAAATATGGTATGTTACTATCAGAAAATCTTCAGAACTTAACTTTTTCTCTTTGATTAGGTTCTTTAGTAATTGAAGATAAAGAGAGTCAACCTCAAATGCCTAAGCAGAATCCTGTCGTGGAACAGAATTCACAGCCACCAGGTGGTTTATCTTCAAACCAGTTATCCAAGTTTCCAACCCAGATCAGCCTAGCTCAGTTACGACTCCAGCATATGCAGCAACAGGTAATGGCTCAGAGGCAACAGGTGCAACGGAGGCCAGCACCTGTGGGTTTACCAAACCCTAGAATGCAGGGGCCCATCCAGCAACCTTCCATCTCTCACCAGGTAAATTTGGAAGCAGGCCTGTCCTAACTTAGATAATTATAGTACAGTTGTATTCAGTAGCTCCTAAAATAACCAAGGTGTCCTTCCTCTATGATTTAAATATATGAATTTATAAAAATTTGTCGCATCAAGGGTCCCTAATTTAACTCTAGTTCTTAGCCCTTCTGAAAAAGAAATTAATGGTTATTCAGCTGGGACATCTCTTCTCATCTGCTCTTTGTCATCTTTATAACAGAGGATAAATGATTGCATTCCTGAACAACCCATGCATATGATTGATGGGAAAGTTGTGTACCTGTAACTCATAATTGTTACATTAGTGCTTCAGGATGACTGATGCTTCAAGTATCTGTCCTCTGTGAAGATGCAGCATTTAGAAAGCCCACTGCATCTGGAAACTAGGACAGAATGAAATAGGAAAGGGTAAGGGTGTGGTTTGTTAGAAGTCTGCCTTTTTCAAACTTTATTTCTGAGCAAATGTTCCAAGCACCATTCTTTTCTTTTTAGTTTTGTCATCTTTTTATTTGTATTATTTCTTAATTCATACAAAGATTTCAGTCACTTGTGGAGAAATGGGAAAAGCATGTGTTTATTTTCTACTTATACCTCTAAAGGGTTTGAAGAACATATGCATGTAAATTCTACTTGTGATGTAGAGTGGGTGAAAGAGTCCAAACACGTGTTCATATAGTCATAAACTCAACAGTACTAACAATACAGTAACAAGTTCAGAGCGTGAATCAAAATCATGATCCTGTGGCTTAATTACTGTGCATTAGTTAAGAACAAACAGTTGCAATATTAGTATATATTTCTGCTGTGAAGAAGCTTCTATCCACTCCATTTAGAGCAAGTCTCTTTTTTTTCCCCATGCACCATTCTTATTTTAATGCACAAAAATTGTCTCTTTATTTTCAGTTCTTTTATTTATTAATTTATACTCTATGTTTCTCAGAATTTGAACTGATTTACAGTAAGTGACTCAAATGAAATGGCACAGGGATTAATAAGTATTAGTAATGTTCAAAGCATGCAGAACTAGACTAAGAATTCTCATTATACTTGAGAACAGGACTTAGCTCAGTTTTGGATCAAACAAAAAAGGAATCAGGAATAATATCTATTACTTGATTAAAAGGAAACATATCATTAGAGAAATTTTTTACCAGTGTTTTTTTTTAGCACTAAGAGGAATGCATACATAATGCAGTTCTTTTATGAAAAAGCAATTAAATGGCATAATAGCATGTTTTGGTAGTGGTTATACAAGACAGATGATCTTCATAGGAGACTTGCTTCAAACCTGAATAAGACTTATGGGCCTGTGTGAATCCTGATTTTGTTAAATTGCTTCTGTGTAGGCCTGAGGTGATTTTATTTGTGATTTATGGCTGTCTGGTAATTTGATTAAGAAGATATGTCAGATCCAAGAGAATATTAATTAGTGTGACCAGTTGATTATTGCTCTCGAACTTTGTTTTAACCCAGGTTTTTAAAGGAAGTAAATAGCAAGCAATTTAAGAGGTCTTTGTTTGGTGAGTGTTCTGTGGGAAAAGATGTATACACTTCGATCCCAGGGGTGCCACTGGCAGAGTTGAAATTTTGTTAAGAAAATGGAGGAATTCTTTTGTCACTCCCCACCCAGACTGCAGAGAAACATGTTGCGGATAGACTGCAGAGCGCCCTAATTGTTTTGGACATATACTTGATGAGGAAAAGAGAGAAAATACTTAGTTACTGAGTGATTAGTGCTAAGCATTTACATGATTAATGTTTATCTTAAGTATCTGAAAGATGGTAAAGTGATTTTTATTACTTTATTAACCTGAAACAGGATAAATCCATCATTTGCATTAATTCCCTTTTCGTTAAAAAGTGAGGAACTGAGGCAGTTAATAGATTCTGTGTGACTCAGTCACATTGTCAGAAACAGCTATTTACAGAAGCTGTAACCAAACAGAAGTAACCTCGATAGAGCCTTTAGCCTGCTTATCTCAGAAATTTATATTTGATCTTATTATTTCTTTCTGTGGTGTACTGCTGTATGATATATATATATATATATGTATGTATAATGTACAGTCTTTATTATACAGCCTAATTTTCCCACTTATCAACACATTTGACCCTTGAACAATTAATTCAGCAGTTAGAAGCACTGACCCGCCATATAGTTGAAAATCCACATATGACCTGTAGTCAGTCAAACCCCACCACCCGCCATGGTTCCTCCACATCCACTGCTCTGCATCTGACGATTTAACAAAACACGGATTGTGCAGTACTGAAGTATTCACTATTGAAAAAAATCCTTGTCTAAGTGGGCCTGCATAGTCTAAACCCATGTTGTTAGAATATCAGCTGTAATTTTCTCGTCTTTATGTCGTTACTTCGCATACTGCTCTTTGTCTCCTCTCAGTGACCCCTGAACCCTCTTCTAGTACTCTCATCTCTCATTTTTATCTTCTCTCTGTCAAATATCTGCTCCTACATTTTTCACTCAACAGTTCTTTTTCTCTTCTTTAAACTTTTACACTGCCCTGCTTACCTGCTTTCTTAGCTCTCTAGCAGTTTATTTGCACATACATTGGTAAAATATCTGTTAGTAGACAGGTGTATATGTGTGCCTCTTTGTCATACTCTGCCTCTAGCCTGAAGACACAGGTCAGTTTAAAGGCCTGCTCTAGAAATCGCTTACACAGAAGTTCCCTGTTTCTTCTTTCTCTGAAAGTAGCCATGTAATCTGAATGATTAAAAAGCTGGGTGATAGACTACATAGTTATATGACTGTGTGGTACAAACTAATAAACACTCTGCATCTCTTTATTGAGTGGTGTACAGTATACTCTGTCGTACTGCAGTGGACAGCTTGAAGTTTGTTAAATCTAAGTATGTTATTGTATACTTTATGGTTCTCACTTCTGGGCCAGATTTACTGTTCTGCAGAGATACTCTCATTTATATGTATATATTAATTTTCCTAAACAGTGAGTGGATGTTAGAAGGACATCTGCTATCCTTCGTAGTTATGCTGACCTAGAATAAGATTACCACCTATAATAATGAAAGTATTTACAGTGAGGGTGAGGATAATGATGAATATATGTCACTTTACTTAAGCTCTCAATTATTTCTCTATTCTCTCCCTTTTTTCCTTCTTGCAAGTTAATTCCATTTAATTAAAATAGCATTGGTTTTACTATTTTTTTTAATGTTCATAAATAGTTTCTAGTCCTGTTCTTTCAAGTTACTTTTCCTGTCATGGGGTTCTTAGAAATTAACTCAGTCAACAATAGCAGTTTAGGAGAGGAGATAAAAATTAGTCACCTTAGATCTTTCTACACTGGGGTTCCTTAATGAGCGAATGGACATCCAGCTCCACACTGATTTCTTACAGGAGTATAGTACACTGGCATCAAACGTCACTTCATTTTTTTCTTTTTTCCCTGAATGTGATTTCTTGACTGACTCAATATATAAATCCCAGTCAGGGCAGGAGTATGCAAAAGTTTTAACTGCCTTTGTTCTCCCTTAAGAATCATTTTGAGTGCTTTTCCACTTTTTAAAAAATAGTCTTTTGGATGAATTTAGAAGTTTTCCACTATACTTCCCAATTATTTTTTGTATTTCTGTGATATAAAACCCTTCCAGTGAAAAACTTTAATAGAAGAACCAAAAAGAATTGCTATGGCTTCAGGCTTCTATAAAATTTTGGCATTTTCTCTTTTTCTCATATTTTTCTATTCTTCATCCACAGAATTTCCTTTGATCTTGAAATAGTGTCTAAGTCTACTTTTCATTAGGTCTGTAATTGCTGGTCACTCTTGTAAGTTACTAAGTGTGAACCCAGTGCCAACTAATTTGCAGGAGAGGAGAAACAGAAGACCTTTTCCCAGGAAAGGAAAATTCCAAAAATGAGAGAAAGAACAGAACAAAAAGAAGGCAGGGCTACACTTTATAGCTGTCTGCCTGTTGCTACTTCAGCTTTATAAATTCATTTATTTGTCCTCCCCCCGTTTGAATATGGGGGTTAATAGTTTCCTTTCTGAGAAGTTCTGGTCATATACAGTTAAGATGGCCTGATAATAAGTATTTACTTTGGAATAATTTGCCAACCTCTTGTGGAACTTTGGTAACCAATGTTACCTTTTTTGTATAACACTGGTGTCAATTTCTGAGGATAGCATTTGTGAGCAAACTAAGCTTGTCCTTACCCTGTCCTGTAATCAACCAATGCTGTTCTTGAAGGGTTTCCTTTCAAAATCTGTTTTCTTTTAAAGAAACTCATCCTCTAAACTGTAATTAGTACCTCAACCCCCAGTTAAACACCAGAACATGTTTGACTAATGCAATGGCAGACTAGTGTTGGATTAAAACCATAGTGCTGCCTTTAATGAGTCGTGTGACTTCTTTTCTGGTTATCCCAGCTTTTTAATGTTTACTGTCCTGATTTGTAAAATGGCGGAGGTAGGGGAGTAATAAAGAGCCTCTTGATGAAAGTAAAAGAGGAGAGTAAAAAAGTTGGCTTAAAACCCAACATTCAGAAAACTGAGATCATGGCATCTGGTCCCATCATACTTCATGGCAAATAGATGGGAAAACAGTGGAAACAGTGACAGACTTTATTTTTCTGGGCTCCAAAATCACTGCAGATGGTGACTGCAGCCATGAAATTAAAAGACGCTTACTCCTTGGAAGGAAAGTTATGACCAACCTAGATAGCATATTCAAAAGCAGAGACATTACTTAGCCAGCAAAGGTCCATCTATTCAAAGCTATGGTTTTTCCAGTAGTCATGTATGGATGTGAGAGTTGAACTATAAAGAAAGCTAAGTGTTGAAGAATTGATGCTTTTGAACTGTGGTGTTGGAGAAGACTCTTGAGAGTCCCTTGGACTGCAAGGAGATCCAACCAGTCCATCCTAAAGGAAATCAGTCTTGAATATTCATTGGAAGGACTGATGCTGAAGCTGAAACTCCAATACTTTGGCCACCTGATGCAAAGAACTGACTCATTGGAAAAAAAGAACCTGATGCTGGGAAAGATTGAAGGCGGGAGAAGGGGACAACAGAGGATGAGATGGTTGGATGGCATCACTGACTCAATGGACATGGGTTTGGGTGGACTCTGGGAGTTGGTGATGAACAGGGAGTTCTGGCGTGCTGCAGTCCATGGAGTCACAAAGAGTTGAACATGACTGAGCAACTGAACTGACTAAGGGGAGTAATAATGAGATAATATATAAAACGCCAATCACAATGCCTGACATGTAGACTGATCTCAATAAGATCTAAAATTCACTCACTTTTAAGCGTTGTTAATATCATGTGTTTTCATTATTAATATCTACATAGAGTACAGACCTTAGAGGTCTGCACAGAGCTTAGAGCCAGAGAACTTGAGTTCAAATCTTAGCTCCATTCCTTCCTATCTTTGGTAATCTTGGACAAGTTTCCTTTTCTGTAGAACAGATAATCCCTGCCTCAGAGGAGATCTTTGTGAAGATTAAGTGAGTTAACACATGTAAAGCATTTTAACTAGTACTGGACATGTGATAACTACTCAGTAACTATCAGTAATTATTATTCTATCATTTTAGATTTGAAGAGGGCAATTCTTTACAGAAGATAGTCATCAGGGACTTAGGGAATCCCTATTTCCCAATTTGGTCTAGGTTTAACTCTGATTGGAAAATCCTCTCCCAAGGGTCTTTTCCTAGTAAAACTTCTTTACTTTAAATGCTTATTCACATTCTGGGCGGCTGTCCCCTCCCCCCATACCCTTATTGTAATATTAATAAATGATTCATCTGTGGCAGAATTGTTTTCTTTCTATAAAAGTTATAAAATAGAGTTCTCTGTAATTCATCTTTCAGGAGCTGACTGCCACTGAATTGATACAATGTCTTTTTTCTAGCAACCTCCTCCACGTTTGATAAATTTTCAGAATCATAGCCCCAAGCCCAATGGACCAGTTCTCCCTCCTCATCATCAACAGCTAAGATATGCATCAAACCAGAATACACCACGACAAGCAATAAAGCCCAACCCCTTGCAGATGGCTTTCTTGGCTCAACAAGCCATAAAACAGGTATGTGTGTTTACTTCTCCACAGGTGCTTTTACTTCTCTGCTTCCAGATCATATTGAATTTATGGATAGAGCAATGGTGATGAAGAGCAAGAGTAAGCTGTTTTCTTTTTTTTAATAAATGTGAATTACAAAGTTTATTACATACAGACCTAAAGAGACAAAGCTAGGAGAAAGGATCTCGATGCTTTGTAATTAACAAAAAAAAAGTCAAGCTACATATACAGAAGTAAAGGCCCAAGTATTAAACAGTATATATATATACTGTTTAATATATATACACCTGTATATAAGACTATATTGTATTCAGTATTAAACAGGATACAGTACATATACACCTGATAAAGCTTAATATTTAAGGTTATACATTAAATTTTAGAAGATTTAATATTTATATTCCTAATGTTTTCAGGTAGTATGACTTTTTAGGAATTACTGTTTTAAAAGCTAAAGTTCTCCCAGGACTTTGTCTTCTCCAAGTACTTGTGTCAGGTCTTCCCAGCTTACAACTAGCAGATTGATTTTAGTTTAATTTTTTTGCCAAGACCAAAATAAAGAATATGATGTTATTCCCCATAATTCTGTAACATTCATTTTAATCAAATTATTTTAAAGTAATTCTAAAAGTACACATGCTGTGTCTGTGTTTTTATAATTACTTTGATATAAATTTTCTAAGATGACATTTTAATTATTTTCAGTAAAATTTATACCTCTCTCTCTTTTATCATTAGAGATGAGGTGAAGAGACCAAGCTACAGTTAGATCTTACGTTCTGATTATTTTCCTAATACTTTTGTGGCCTTGTACAAGTTTACTCTCTTAAATCTCATTTGCCCCTCCTATAAAATGAGTTCATACCTTGCAGAGTTGTGCTGAGACTTAGATGGTAATGTGTATAACAGCAACTAGCACATTCTGGGTACTCATATTTATCTACCTCATAGCTGTGTAACATGGATTTGATCCCTGATTTGGACGATCTCACATGCACTGGAGCAACTAAGCCTGCACACCACTGTTAAGCCTGTGCTCTAGAGCCCAGGAGCCACAACTACTGAGCCTCTGTATATATAGAATTTTACTTGTTTATTTTTGGCTGTGCTGAGTCTTCATTGCTGCTCAGGGTTTTCTCTCATTGTGGAGAGAGGGCTGCCATCTAACTGCAGGGCACGGGCTTCTCATTTCAGTGGCTTCTCTTGCTGTGAGGCACAGGCTCTAGGGCATGTGGACTCAGCAGTTGTGGCTCCTGGGCTCTAGAGCACAGGCTTAATAGTTGAGGTGCATGGGCTTAGTTGCTCCACGGCATGTGAGATCTTCGCAAATCAGGGATCAAACCCATGTCTCCTGCACTGGCAGGCAGATTCTTTACCACTGAGACACCAGGAAACCCTCTGTTTGTTATTTTTAATGGATAGACACACTGTCTAAGAATGTTTTTAAAAATTTTTCTGGTCAAAAGTCTAAACATGAATGAATAAATGGACAAACTAGGAGGAAAATATAGTGGAGTTTGTTTTAATAGGATCGCTTAAATTATACTGGTACAATGGAAATGCTTTCTAGCTATTAAGAAAAAGCAGTAATATCTATATATGATCTTCTAAGTATATATGAGAAGAAACATCGAATTTGTGTGTGTGTGTGTGTTTAGTTTCATATACATAGAAGAAACCTGGAAAGATACACATGAACTGTAACTGTGCTTGTTCTGGGGTGGGAAGGAAGGAGAGAGAGATGGATGGATGGATAAGTGTGAGGGGTGGGTGGTAGGTGGTTAAGTTGGCATTCATATTCACAATTTTTTACTTAGTTTTTTCGGTGGAGAATATAAATTAGGTTTTTCAAAGTTACAATATCTCTGTCACTGTCACTCTGTATTGTGTCATCCCTGTATAAATGATACTGTGTTTGGGAGTTTTTTTCCTCTGCATAGTCTTAAGATACCTCTTGGTTGCTTTTTATCATAAAATTTTCAAACTTAGTTGAGAGACTTGTATAGGGGACAGGTTGCTCTATTTGCTGTCTCCTTTGTTATCTGTATATCCATTTATCCATTCATGTCAAACCTTCTTTCTTTTGATAGGTTTCAAAGTAAATTTTAGACAGCAGGGTGGTTCATCTCTGTATACTATAGCATTCCTAGTTTTAATGGGTTTATCTCAGCTTGACTTCCCGGGTGGCTCAGATAAAGTGTCTGCCTACCCTGCTAAAGACCTGGGTTCAATCCCTAGGTCAGGAAGATCCTCTGGAGAAGGAAATAACAACCCACTCCGGTACCCTTGTCTGGAAAATCCCATAGATGGAGAAGCGTGGTAGGCTACAGTCCACAGGGTCGCAGAGTCAGACACGACTGAGCGACTTCACTTTCACCTTGTTTATCTCAGCCTGTAACAGTTTTCTCAGATGTTTCTTGATGGTTAGTTGCCTGTTTGTATATAAGGAATGGGTGTTTTAAAAAAAAAAAAACTGAAAGCCGGGATGTGGGGCTAATGTTAATGCTGAATTTTGCTCTGGTGTGAGGGCTCCTTGGCATGTTTATTAGAGTTACTGATGTTACTGTCTTTAGGTCATGGCTCAGTTCCCAAAAGATCTCTGTTTCATGCCTGAAATGCAGGGCCTGATGCTCGTTGAAGCTCAGCATTCAGTGTGTGTATGGTTTCTTAATTTTCATTTTCAGTGTAATACTTCTGCCTTCAACTGAGCCTGGTGCCCATGAGTCCAAAGACACTGTTTTACCTATTCTGGAAACTTAATTTCCAGTCTTCTTCTGTGGAGGTGAAGGAAGTCCTTATTATTTTGGGGTAGCTAGAGTAGGAAAGGAACGTAAGATTTTATCCTTAAACAGACTCTCAACAATCATCCTGTTTTTAGTTCTTTGTCTTTAGGGTCAATGTGTTGGGTTTGTTTTTGTTGTTGTTGTTTTGTTCCCTTAACTATCATTTTAGTTTCAGGTATATCAGTTAGGGACAGAAGAAAATGTGTGTTTTCAGTCCTCCGTCTTTATTTGTAGTTGCTATGTACGTGTTTAGATTTCTTTTTCAGTATATATAAGCTTTCCAAGATTGGGTGCTGTGGTTTTTTGGTGTATGCTGTTGTCTTCTGGGAGAAATCAGTGCTTTTTATTATGTTTGGAGAGAATTACTAAAAATTATATATACCAGTGTCCTCTCCCCGTTCCATGAAAATTACAGTTGAAATCAAGTAGTAGAATATGTCTTTTACTTTGTCTTGTACCTGGAACAGGGATTAGATGGACATTTTATGGAACAGGCTTGCTGATAGGCAACCTTTCTTCTTCCTTCTTGCTACCACAGTGGCAGATCAGCAGTGGGCATGCAGCCCCCTCGACTGCCAACAGCACGTCCTCCACTCCCTCCAGCCCCACCATTACTAGTGCAGCAGGGTATGATGCAAAGGCTTTCGGCTCACCTGTGATTGATTTGAGCTCACCAGTGGGAGGTCCCTACAATCTTCCTCTCTTCCAGATGTAAGTAAACACAAAATTTCCACTAAAGAATCTGTTTCAGAAATTTTAAGTGAACTTGAATCTTGTGAAAGGCCATGGGTATGTTGGATTATAGGCTGTGTGTTTGTGTTTGGAAGTTGTTTTTATCCTTTAGAAATATTGTAACAGAAGGAATCATGAAAAGATTAGTATTAACACTTAAACATACTACAGAATGTCTTTCAGGGCCCTGGAGTTAATGTACATGAGTGATTATGGTGATAAATATGAAATGTAAGCTAGGGAAGGAGGGAAGTGAAAACACCGGAGGAGAATTGCTGGAACTTGCTTCATTAGAATAGGGTTAGAGAGCGAGGCTAACATTTAAGACATTAGAAGAACTGGAGGCAGGTTTAATAAGAGAAATGATAACATTTCACTGACAAATGCAGTATTACCTCTGATTTCTTTTTTATTTAAATTAAATACATTTACCTCTAAACTGGTTGTCATTGTGACTTTTTAATCAGTCTGTTTGGGGACTTCCCTGCCAGTCCAGTGGTTAAGACTGCAATTCCAATGCAGGGGTTGTGGGTTTGATCCATGGTTAGGGAACTAAGATACCACATGCCCTGTGGCATGGCTCCAAAAAAAAATTTTTTTTCAAGACAGAAAATACATCATTGAAGAAACAAATCAATTACACAAGAGTTGATATTTGTTTTACCTTTTTTCATCCTCCAAGCTTAGGTAATCACTCATGCAAACATTAAGAACTTTTAAGAAATCTTATAGGATTGTGAAGGAAATCTAAAATGTTATATTATTTACTTTTTCAAATTACTAGATCAATTCATATTTCCTAAAAGTTGAATCATTAACCTTACTGGAGTTACTTCATTTTTTAAATAAATGTATATAATTTAGATGGGTAGAGTATATGTATTTTATTTTCATGCATAGATGATAGGAAAACTTTTGTTCATTCCTTTGATTTTATTTTAGCTTTTAGGATTCCTCCACAGTGTAAATAACTTTTATTACATTAAGATTAACAGATCTAGTCAATCCAGTACTTATTGCACTCTGGCTATAAGTATTGTATTGGTCAAGGTTGTACCCAAAGAATATTAAAGGAAAATAACCCCATTTACTTCCCTCCTCCCCCAGCTGAAAGAGGACAGAAAGTAAAATTTCCTCTACAGCCCTCAAATATAGATGACCCTTTGGTACCAGCCTTTCTCAACTGAGATTCCTCATCTGAACCACAAAAGAAAGTAACTGCTTTGAGGGACTGTTTCCTCAGTCCTTCCAAGGTTTGTTCATAATTAGTAACATTCTAGATGCAGAGGCAAGAAAGTAAATTCATTATATACAGTCTATGCCCTTGGAATGTAGGACTTAATTTTCTTGAAGAATCTTGATTGAGAAAGGCTGGAACTATTAAGCTGGATTTTAATCACAAAGACATTCTTTAGGAAACAAATGGTATATTTAAGCATTAAAAAATATTTGCATCCAAAGAGAGGTAGGAGAGGTTGGATTGGGAGTTTGGAATTAGCTCATGCAAACTGGGGTATATAGAATACACAAGCAACAAGGATTAGCAACAAAGAACTATAGCACAGGGAACTATATTCAGTATCCTGTGATAAACCATAATGGAAAAGAATATGAATAATAATGTATATACGTATAACTGAATCACTTTTTTGTACAGCAGAAATTAGCAAAACATTGTAATTCAATTATAAATCAATAAAAAATAAAATTTTAAAAATTTGAATCTAAAGTATTAAAGTCTTAGCAGAAGCTTATCAGTAGTTTGGCTTAGCAGTCAATTACTTATAAACATGTTAAAGCAAGAATCTACAGAGGATCAGATTTTTCCTACCGAACATTAAGAATGTATTTAAATGAAATTAATGTTCTCGAAGTATGTGATGTGTGGACTTGTTTCATCTATCTAGTGCGTACCAGAGCATGAGTTCTCAAAGTGAGGGCCAGGAACATGAGGGTCTGTACAACCTTTCAGAGGCTCTACAAGGTCCTCCCTGTGTAAGACCAGATTTTCTTCATATTCTTTAGCCACAATCACACATCTGAACAGATCAAGAAAATGTATCAGATTCTGTTTGGCTGTTATTAAGCCAGACACTAAAAGAAATTTTTAAAATGTGAAATTGTGCTATTCGTCTCACCAAAGTTTTTTTTAATTGGTACTTCGATTATCTTTAAATAAAATTTTAAATATAATTTTGTTTTTACTTTTAAGGAGGTAGCACACAGTATTCCTTTCTCCTGGCTCATGAGTTGTGAAATAGAGTGACCTCAGTATATTTACTACAATGAAATATTAAGAAGTATGAGAGCTTTTTTCTAAGATTGTTTATGGGGAAAATATACATCAGAACTTCTCAAAAGGATATTTGCATCTACTAAAGTTTTCTTATAAATTTAAAGTAGCTTTTAACTTGCCGAGTCAGAATGCCATGAAATAATTTCTTTTCTTACCAGATTGACTGTTCAAGTACTATTATGCTGGACAACATTGTGAGGAAAGATACTAGTACCGATCATGGCCAGCCACGACCACCCTCAAACAGAGCTGTCCAGTCACCGAATTCATCAGTGCCATCTCAGGCCTTGCAGGTACAGTGGACTTGTAAAAATTTTACTAGTTTTTTCTGGGTTTTTACTTAATAATAATAAAAGGATCGCCCGCCACCTTCCCTTTTTCTCTCAGGTGATTAAAATGGACCTGTGTTTTAGGTAGTCTTTGAAATTAGTGTACTTTCAAAGTGGAAAGCAAAGGTTAAGCCTTTCTACATTTTCAGTTTCAACAGAACTTAGAGGCACCATAGCACACACTCCTCGGAGGAAATTGCTATTTTACTTTCTCTTTTAGACAAGTTGCCTATAGTATCATCCGTTTTTGTGTAGAATTTGCCTAGAGTTAAAATGTCTCAGTAACAATCACTCTTTTTGTTGATTGCTCCTACCCTGGTTTGGTGTTTGTGTTTTAAGAATTTTGGACATAACTACTTATTTCCTCCAAGAGAGAAGCCCTCTGACTAATGCTGCTACACCAGAGACCTTGGCAGATTAGATGCCTTAGACCAAATTAGGAAAGAGGAGATTCTCTTATGCCATTCACTAGTCCCACATAATAAAGCAGTTTTAGAATTTTAAGAGAGGTACTTATTTAAAACATAAACAAACTGAAAGGACATTGTTGACAAAAGATGGCAGAAAAACTGTTTAATTATGTAGCTGCTGCTGCTAAGTCGCTTCAGTCATGTCCAACCCTGTGCGACCCCATAGACGGCAGCCCACCAGGCTCCCCTGTCCCTGGGATTCTCCAGGCAAGAACACTGGAGTGGGTTGCCATTTCCTTCTCCAATGCATGAAAGTGAAAAGTGAAAGTGAAGTCTTTTTAGTGATCCCGTGGACTGCAGCCTACCAGACTCCTTCGTCCATGGGATTCTCCAGGCAAGAGTACTGGAGTGGGGTGCCATTGCCTTCTCCAAATTATGTAGCAAGTTCATACAAATGAAGAAGGAAAGCATACAGTGTTACCAAAGGACCCTGCAGCGTGTGTGCTCAGTCCTGTCTGACTCTGTGACCCGAGGGACTGCAGCCCACCAGGTTCCTCTGCCCATGGGATTTTCCCAACAAGAATACTGAAGTGGATTGCCATTTCCTTCTCCATGAGTAGATAACTCCCTAAAGAGGAAATAACTCCCTAAAGTGAAGGGGCGGGAGGAAGAAAGATGCACGGTTCCATCTCACTCGTAGTCATTATGAAATCAAAAGACAGGATTTCTAACTATTGAATAAGCAAGATTTCAACAGTGAAAATACTCATTGATAAGGATGTAATGGGAGGAATGCTCTGATACATTGCTGGTGGGAATATAACTTGACACATTTCTGGAAACCATTTTAGGACCATGACTAAAGCTAACTTTATTCAGTACTAACTCTGTGTCCAGCACAGGGCAAAGTACCTTCTACACATTGTTCCAGTGTCTTCCATTAATTAGTGTCTGTGTCAGTTTCTTTCTTGGGCTGCTTTTATATCAGCCGACCAACTTTTTTTTGTCTCTGCAGCTTTCGCTGACATTAGTGTCCTCACTAAGCTCCTACCCTGGTTACTCTCATGTGGAACACTGCACAGTGTTTGGAGACATTTCTGATTCTTACACCCCTAGATGCTGTGTATGTAGAGATGCTACTGGCATCTAATAACTGGTCAAGGCCAAGGGGCCGCTTGGCATCCTTACAATGCACATACAGCCCCCACATCAAAGAATTACCTGGCCCAAAATGTCAGTAGTGATGAGATTGAAGAGCCCTGCTACTTCAGGGCGCTCCAGCTCTGCTGGGAGTTCAGCAACTACTTTTTGTTTTATATAATTTCATTATGTGTTTCCAGTTTCAGTGTAGTACTAAGCGAGAACATTCAATAGGAATTAAATACAGATATTCATTTTATGAATGTGTATGATTTCTTCCTCCTCAGGACCTGTTACTATGACAAGTGTACATCCGCCAATACGTTCACCTAGTGCCTCCAGTGTTGGGAGCCGAGGAAGGTAAACTGACTCAACTTACTGTCCAGTGTATAATAATTATACATTACATGTTAATGAAATCAATTAATGGGTTAATCAATTTTGTATCTTTATCTTTAAAAGATTTGTGCATGTGTTGAAAATTAGAAAATACATTTGAGTTTAGCATACTAGCAAGGACAAAGCAGAAATGATGTATGTATAACACTACACTGTATAGGGACATGCACAAATGAAAACTTGGGGAAAACAAATAATTTTATACTAAAATTGGTGTTCTGAATTTTCAGAATACCTTGCATTGAATTTGCTGTAAAACAAATTAATTTACAGTTGTTGAAATTGTATTTTCCGTTACACACCACTCATACTGCTTGCAAATTTCTCATCAATAGTGAGCCCAGTTCTTACTTTCCTAATCGAATGGAGGAAACATACTCTTTAGGAGAGACAATCAAAAGACTGACTCAAAGTTGTAAAAGTCTTATCAGACCCACTCCCACAATTTACATTTTAAGATACTGAGATTGGAACTAACAATAGAAAGATCTTACCAGACCCATTCCTACAATACACACTTCAAGATGACAGGATTAGTCAGAAGGTTCTAAAGAAGGAGAAACATGTCCTCCAGTAGGATACACTGTTGTTATATAATTATTGGTACAGTGAAAGTGAAATCACTCAGTCCTGACTCTTGGTGACCCCGTGGACTGTAGCCCACCAGACTCCTCTGTCCATGGGATTCTCCAGGCAAGAATACTAGAGTGGGTTGCCATTTCCTTCTCCAGGGGATCTTCCCAATCCAGGGATAGAACCACATTGCAGGCAGAGGCTTTAAACGTAACCTTAAGCAAGATGAGTTGTTTTGTTGTGTAATCATTAGCTCTGGGCTTAAAGAAAAAAAATAGTTGTAGGTGAGTGATCACACCCTCTTGGTTATCTGGGTGATTAAGATCTTTTTTGTATAGTATTCTGTTAGTTCTAATCCTGTCATCAGAAAATGTAAACTGTGGGAGTGGGTCTGGTTAGACCTTTACAACCTTGACTATAATAACCAATTGAAAAAGTATACTGCTCCCTTGCTGTCCTTCACCCTTCTGATATCTGTATCAGAAGCTTCCTCTGTCCCTTTTTATATTTTAATAAAACTCTACCACACACATACAAAAAAAAAGTTTTCTGTGATGAAGATGCAGGAATGTAGAAAAAAAATTGTCTTTTTCTATCTTTTCAGGAGTCCCTGACCCCTTTCTCCTCCTCAGGACCCCAGACTTCTTATCAACCTACCTAAGAATTTATTTTCATTCATTTCATTTCAGTCGCTCAGTCGTGTCCGACTCTTTGCGACCCCATGAATCACAATGCCAGGCCTCCCCATCCATGACCAACTCCCGGAGTTCAGTCAGACTCGCATCCATCGAGTCAGTGATGCCATCCAGCCATCTCATCCTCTGTCGTCCCCTTCTCCTGCTTCCAATCCCTCCCAACATCAGACTCTTTTCCAATGAGTCAACTCTTCACATGAGGTGGCCGAAATACTGGAGTTTAAGCTTTAGCATCATTCCTTCCAAAGATATCCTGGGCTGTTCTTCTTCAGAATGGACTGGTTGGATCTCCTTGCAGTCCAAGGGACTCTCAAGAGTCTTCTCCAACAGCACAGTTCAAACGCATCAATTCTTTGGTGCTCAGCTTTCTTCACAGTCCAACTCTCACATCCATACATGACCAGTGGAAAAACCATAGCCTTGACTAGATAGACCTTAGTTGGCAAAGTAATGTGTCTGCTTTTGAATATGCTATCTAGGTTGGTCAGAACTTTTCTTCCAAGGAGTAAGCGTCTTTTAATTTCATGGCTGCAGTCACCATCTGCGGTGATTTGGGAGCCCAAAAAATAAAGTCTGACACCGTTTCCACTGTTTCCCCATCTGTTTCCCATGAAGTGATGGGACCGGATGCCATGATCTTCATTTTCTGAATGTTGAGCTTTAAGCCAACATTTTCACTCTCCTCTTTCACTTTCAATCAAGAGGCTTTTTAGCTCCTCTTCACTTTCTGCCATAAGGGTGGTGTCATCTACATATCTGAGGTTATTGATATTTCTCCCCCCAATCGATACGAGCTTGTGTCTCTTCCAGTCCAGTGTTTCTCATGATGTACTCTGCATAGAAGTTAAATAAGCTCGGTGACGGTATACAGCCTTGACATACTCCTTTTCCTATTTGGAACCAGTCTGTTGTTCCATGTCCAGTTCTAACTGTTGCTTCCTGACCTGCATACAGATTTCTCAAGAGGCAGATTAGGTGGTCTGGTATTCCCATCTCTTTCAGAATTTTTCACAGTATATTGTGATCCACAGTCAAAGGCTTTGGCATAGTCAATATAGCAGAAATAGATGTGTTTCTGGAACTCTCTTGCTTTTTTCAGGATCCAGCGGATGTTGGCAATTTGATCTCTGGTTCCTCTGCCTTTTCTAAAACCAGCTTGAAAATCAGGAAGTTCACAGTTCACGTATTGCTGAAGTCTGGCTTGGAGAATTTTGAGCATTACTTTACTAGCGTGTGAAATGAGTGCAATTGTGCGGTAGTTTGAGCATTCTTTGGCATTGCCTTTCTTTGGGATTGGAAAGAAAACTGACCTTTTCTGGTCCTGTGGCCACTGCCGAGTTTTCCGAATTTGCTGGCATATTGAGTGCAGCACTTTCACAGCATCATCTTTCAGGATTTGAAATAGCTCCACTGGAATTCCATCACCTCCACTAGCTTTGTTTGTAGTGATGCTTTCTAAGGCCCACTTAACTTCACATTCTAGGATGTCTGGCTCAACTCTCTCATACAAATGAATTATGTCCCTAGTTAATTATCTTCAGTCTTTCTGACAGTAAATCATTAATATGAGCCTAGAGTTCTCTTTGTCACTGACTAGAGAAGGAAATGGGAAAGACTAAAAAAAAAAATGCTAATTCTAATATAGTTCTAAGATCTGACTGCCTAATTTTAGAACCTTAGAATATTGAAGTCAGTTTTATTCAGGATTTATTTAAATGTATTTAAGTATCTTTCCAGGTATATACTGTAACTATTTAGGTAGATTAACACATAGAACATTTTTTATACATAAATGAAACTATTTTGTATACAACAGATGCATTTCAATTATGTATCATTTTTGCTGATATAACATAGTTACCACTGCCATGAAGATACAGCATTATTCCCATAAAGCTATCGTTATACCTCTTTTTAAGATACTGAGATAGCTTTCTTAGATTTTGTTTTCTTTCCTTTTTTTTTATATTTCTAGCTCTGGCTCTTCCAGCAAACCAGCAGGAGCTGATTCTACACACAAAGTCCCAGTGGTCATGTTGGAGCCAATTCGAATAAAACAAGAAAACAGTGGACCACCTGAAAATTACGATTTTCCTATTGTAATAGTGAAACAAGAATCAGATGAAGAATCCAGGGCTCAAAATGTAATTATGATTGCAGGACTACTCCTACTTGAGGGATAAGATGAAAGGAACTTTTAAATAGATTGTAGGAAATAAAAGCTGTTTATTTAAATAGTATTTAAAGGCAGGAAAATAGTCAACTTAAAGGTTGAAAAACTTGAGGAAATCTCTGAGTAGATCAAAGCAAGAGGTTTATTAAATGAGGTTGGGTATTTTAAAGAGAGAATGGAGTAAACTACATGGAAGGTAACTGTCAAAGCAGTACTACATGGAAACTTCCTATAACGAAGGGCAGTACTAGTGAGTAGTGAAAGTTGCTCAGCCATGTCTGACTTTTTGCTACCTGAGATTCGCAGGCCAGAATACTGGAGTGGTTAGCCGTTTCCTTCTCCAGGGGATCTTCCCAAACCAGGGACTGAACCAGGGTCTCCTGCCTTGCAGGCGGAGAAGCCCAGCTGAAGGGCATGAGCATCTGAGTTATAAGAGCCTAGCAAGTACCAGAACAAATAATTGAAAAAAAAATGCAAGCCATATATACCATCATCAATTTTAGAATGCCAGTATTCTAAACATTCTAAAAGCCTCCAGAGGAGAAAAACACCTTACATAATGGATCAGACATTTTAATGTCACCAAGTCCTCCACACAGACTCTCAAGGCTGAAAACCAATAGAGAAATATCAAAATTGTGAAGAAATATATTTTGTAGGGAGAATTCTGTACCCATTCAAATGATTATGTATAAAAATGAAATAACCATTTTTAGACATGCATGCAGAGTCTCAAAAATATAATTCCATATACTCAATCTGAGGAAGATATTTGAAAATACGCTTCATCGACAATGAAGTAAACCAAGAAAGAGGAAGACATAGAATTCCAGAAATAGAATCTAACACAGAAAAGAGCCAAAGAAAAGGATAGTTAGTCCCCAGTTCAACAGCTCCTCTTATATACCCTACAGGGGGACAGAAGACTCTATTAGGGATGTGTGAAGAGGGAGAAAAAAACTTTGACAGTATCAAGAAGCATTTTATAACCCTGTTGGAGATTGTGAGAATAACTTAAATATCTAGAAAAGAAGCAAATGGATTAAATTTTAGTGTAAGGTAATTGACAGTGACAGATGTTATTTTCTTAGGCTCCAAAATAACTGCAGACGGTGACTGCAACCACAAAATTAAGACAGTTGCTCCTTGAATCTAAAGCTATAACAAACCTAGACAGTGGATTAAAAAGCAGAGACATCACTTTGCTGACAAAGGTCTGTGTAGTCAAAGCTATGGTTTTTCCAGTAGTCATGTATGGATGTGAGAGTTGGACCACAAAGAAGGCTGAGTGCCAAAGAATTGGTGAGAGTCCCTTGGACACAAGGAGATCAAACCAGTCAATCCTAAAGGAAATCAACCCTGAATATTCATTGGAAGGACTGATGCTAAAGCTGAAGCTCCAGTACTTTGGCCACTTAATGCAAAGAGTTAACTCATTGCAAAAGACTCTGATGCTGGGAAAGATTGAGGGCAGGAAGAGAAGTGGATGACAGAGGATGAGATGGTTGGATGGCATCACCAACTCAAAGGAAATGAGTTTGAGTAAGCTCTGGGAGATAGTGAAGGACAAGGAAGCCTGGTGTGCTGTCATTCATGGGGTCACAAAGAGTTGGACATGACTTAACTGACCAACAGCAATTATTGACTCATAGTAAAAAACAAAAAGTTAGACAAAAGAGGAAGTGATCATAGTACATGCTGTGGTTATGCAATGAACAGTATGTAGTCATAATGATATAAACAAACACTGAAATAAGAAATTTAAATAACTTTATATAATCAAAATATAACCTGAACATGCATTTGACCAAGAATTGATTTTTCAGGATACTTAGTACAGCACTGATCCTGACCAGTTAGAATAAGTGTTGCTTATAACAGTTGTACTTGCCCCTGCCAACTAAAAAGAAATCAGTGCTTAATAAAACAATGTTAAGAAGATGGCATAAATGTGTTAGGTGTAAGGAGGATATGGAGAGTCAGGAAGGAAAAAATCTAATCTAGCATAGTATGAAAAATATATCCATGTGTAAAAAAATAGAAAATGTTTAAAATTTAAATCTGGAAAATTACAGAGTAAGCATACTCTTTAGAAATATAGAACTAGCATAGAAAAAAAGCTAAATAATTTGAAAATAATTACCTCCAAAGAATGAAACTAGAATAACCATGCCCTTAACTGATTTGCATTTTATTACTTAATAATTTATTTTAACATTTAAAGGAAATAATAGATTTAGTTCGTAATTTTAAATTTTCACCATTCTAGGCTCCAACATAGAATTTAGGTTCACCTTAATGAAACTAATGGCACTTGGAGAGGTGAAATTATCAATGAGAATTAAAGCAGTATACCTTTCTATGAATGATTTTTAAAAATCTACAGTAGGAATGTTTTGTGTTTGGGTATAATTTGAATTAACATCTCCAGTAAAATGTATTTACAGTTCACATGGTTGACTTCTACATTAACCACCTATTTGCCACTTCTGAAGCCGTTTAAAAGATTTTTCCTGTATTATCCACACCCCCTTACTGCTGCTGATCTTCTGTTTGGAAGATATTTTTCCGTAGAGGCCCATGTCTTCTTTACCATTAGGGTCAGTTAGCAGTAAACACAGTCTGCTCTCCTGCACTTTCATGGACTCATTTGAAATAACCAGGTGCTTATGAGTAAGCAAATTGCAATCCAGAATTGCAGTAGTACTGATAAAGGATGGCAGTTTAAGAAATCCATATACATAGTTAACTCTTTCCGTTGCAGACCAACTATCCAAGAAGCATACTCACCTCCCTGCTCCTAAATAGCAGTCAGAGCTCTGCGTCTGAGGAGTCTGTGTTGAGATCTGATGCCCCTGACAGCACAGGAGATCAACCTGGACTTCACCAGGAAAACTCCTCAAATGGAAAGTCTGAGTGGCTAGATGCCTCCCAAAAGTCACCCCTTCATGTTGGGGAGACGAGGAAAGAGGATGACCCCAATGAGGACTGGTGTGCAGTTTGTCAGAATGGAGGGGAACTCCTGTGCTGTGAGAAGTGCCCCAAAGTATTCCATCTCTCTTGTCACGTGCCCACTCTGGCAAATTTTCCAAGGTAAGATGGCACTTGCTTCCTTTGCTTACAATTTTTCACTATAAATAATAATAGCAATGACATTTGATCCTGTAATACAAAACCTTTTTTTTTTTTTAACACAAAACCTTTGTAAAAATTTAAATAGAAACCCACTTGGCATAAATTTATACGCCAAAATGTTCAGCATAGGGTTTTCCATACTGTGTTTCCCATTTCGTTTGCTTCTCTCATCTCTCAAAAATCTAGTCTGTTATTGTCAAGGAAAAAGCATCTGGCCCTTTAAATTATTACAAGGAAATTACCATGAACAATGGTCTTGTGTACAACTGTCATAATTTAATGCATCTTATTTGCTAGGCATTTGAGTTTTATTATTTATAAATATCTTCAGTAAATTCTTAGACCTTATGAGATGATAATAATACAGACAACCATTGTATAATTTCAAACTTAATAGTACCAAGAATGTTTCTTTTTCTTGAATCATTTGGAGGAAAATGCCATTTGTGCCTCGCATCAGCCATAGATTAATGTGTGTGTTTTATTTGTTTTCTTTTGTGTGTTTATTTCATGCCCCCTTCACTGGACTAACACACCTCTTAGGCCCATGAACTGTATTTCTGTTGATAAGCCCTCAGCACAGTGCCATGTACATAGGAGATAGGTGGTAAATCCTCGGTGATTAACAGTTACACCAAAATAATTCTGCATTATAGATGGCACAGAGCAGGGTGGGAAAGGGAGGTGGTGAGGAGAGGAGTGATGCAGCAGGAACTCAGTCAGATACTTCCTCCCCCAACAGTGGAGAGTGGATCTGCACTTTCTGCCGAGACTTATCTAAACCCGAAGTTGAATATGATTGTGATGTTCCCATTCACAACTCAGAAAAAAGGAAGACTGAAGGCCTTGTCAAACTAACACCAATAGATAAAAGGGTAAGTTTCCAGTCTAGACTGTTAAACTTAGTTGTTTTGGTTAGACATCCCATCATTGTAATGCAGCTGTGCCGTCATCAAAGAAGTGTTATCATCATCTTAGTACTTTTCTTCCACAGAATACAAGAATCTTAAATAATGGCAGATTATAACTTTTTTATATACATTTCCTAAAAGCTTAAAATATGGTAATTTAACATGATAGACTATATATCCTTTATGTGGTCTGGACTTTTAAATTTAACCTACCTTTAATAAATTTCAGTTTTTTATTTTCTACTACAGATATGTTTTTTTCCTTGGAATTTGTTCAGAATTGGCAGCAAAAAGATGGGTTTTTCTATTTACTTTTCCTGTAAATAATTCATTCTTTCACCCAGTGGTACTGGATTTATACTTTAAAGCCAGCTAATGTATTTAACCTTATTTATTACTAAAGAAGCTCCTTTGCTAATTTATTAAGTAGAACAATCGGTATGAAAGCTGTTGTGCAAGAGAGGGCTGAAACATGCACTCCACCGAGACACAGTGGTTACTGGGGTAGACTTGTAAGCAGAGAAACAGAGTGCATGACAGAAACATCTGCAGTCAGAGAGGGACCTTAGGACCCAACACCCCATGGATAGAGATCCACCTCTGGATCGCTTAAAACCCGGATTTCTTTTTTATTGATTGAGTCATTTTATTGACTCTGAGTAATTCAGTATAAAAATTGCAGAGATAAGTGGAAATAAAAACTTCAGATAGTTTTCTAGTGATACTGTTTTTATTTCTATAAAGACTGCTCTCATATGTTACATGCATCCCAAAATGTCAAACAGTACACTGTAGCAAATGATTGGAAAGGACATCAAAGCTCTGTTTTTTGTATTCATCTGGTTCTAATTTCCATTCTGATACTTTTAGATCTATTAATATTGCTACTAAAAATTAGTTGTGACTTCATTATTTCTTATTCATTTATGCTTAGAAGTGTGAACGCCTACTTTTATTTCTTTACTGCCATGAAATGAGCCTCGCTTTTCAAGACCCAGTTCCTCTGACCGTAAGTATTAACGATGCATTAAGGTATTAATATGCATTTTTGTACAGTGGGATGGTTTTTCTGAAACTTGATTTATGAGAATCTAGTTTCTATACCATTTTTCAACAGTAAATTTCTTAATCAAAATCTTAAAACTTACTGCATTGTTGTTGTTTAGTCACTCCCCTTGCTCTTCTGCCCATGGGATTCCTCCAACAAGAATACTGGAGTGGGTTGTCATTTCCTTCTCCAGGGGATCGTCCCAACTGAAGGATCAAGCACACATCTCCTGTATTGGCAGGCAGATTCTTTATGACTGAGCCACCTTGGAAGCCCTATTAATACATACTGAATGCTTTAATCTTGACTACATTTTCATGTTAACTAACTGCCCAAAAATTTCTGTTCTATTTTCATGTATTCTTTTTTCTCATGTATTTTACTAACTATTCTCTGGGATGATTTAAATCAATTGTTTCTCTCAGGAGTTTTAGGTATATATATCCTAAAGCTTTGGGAAAGAAACTTTCCATTTCAGGTAAAGACACCCTGTGCCTGCCCCCTATCTCTGTACACATTTTGATTTGTAGGTACAGACTTGAAGTAATAAGTTCAGTTCAGTCCAGTTGCTCAGTCATGTCCAACTCTTTGTGGCCCCATGAACCGCAGCACTCCAAGCCTCCCTGTCCATCACCAACTGCCAGAGTCTACCCAAACCCATGTCCTTGAGTTGGTGATGCCATCCAGCCGTCTCATGCTCTGTCGTCCCCTTCTCCTGCCCTCTATTTTTCACAGCATTAAGGTCTTTTCAAGTGAATCAGCTCTTCGCATCAGGTGGCCAAAGTACTGGAGTTTCAGCTTCAGCATCAGTCCTTCCAATGAGTACCCAGGACTGATCTCCTTTAGGATGGACTGGTTGGATCTTCTTGCCAGTCCAAGGGACTCTCAAGAGTCTTCTCCAACACCACAGTTCAAAAGCATCAGTTCCTCAGTGCTCAGCTTCCCTTATAGTCCAACTCTCACATCCCTACATGATTACTGGAAAAACCATAGCCTGGACTAGATGGACCTTAGTTGGCAAAGTAATGTCTCTGCTTTATTATGCTGTCTAGTTTGGTCATAACTTTCCTTCCAAGGAGTAAGCGTCTTTTAATTTCATGGCTGCAGTCACCATCTGCAGTGATTTTGAGCCCCCAAAAATAAAGGCAGCCACTGTTTCCACTGTTTTTCCATCTATTTGCCATGAAATGATGGGACCAGATACTGTGATCTTAGTTTTCTGAATGTTGAGCTTTAAGCCAACTTTTTCACTCTCCTCTTTGATTTTCATCAAGAGGCTCTTTAATTCCTCTTCCTTTTCTGCCATAAGGGTGTTGTCATCTGCGTATCTGAGGTTATTGATATTTCTCCCCACAATCCTGATTCCAGCTTGTGCTTCCTCCAGCCCAGCATTTCTCATGATGTACTCTGCATATAAGTTAAATAAGCACGGTGACAATATACAGCCTTGACATACTTCTTTTCCTATTTGGAGCCAGTTTGTTGTTCCATGTCCAGTTCTAACTGTTGCCTCCTGACCTGCATACAGATTTCTCAAGAGGCAGATTAGGTGGTCTGGTATTC
>SJYC01107717.1:0-11294 GCA_006408675.1 Madoqua kirkii | reverse complement strand
CTCATGATGTACTCTGCATATAAGTTAAATAAGCACGGTGACAATATACAGCCTTGACATACTTCTTTTCCTATTTGGAGCCAGTTTGTTGTTCCATGTCCAGTTCTAACTGTTGCCTCCTGACCTGCATACAGATTTCTCAAGAGGCAGATTAGGTGGTCTGGTATTCCCATCTCTTTCTGAATTTTCCACACTTTATTGTGATCCACAGTCAAATGCTTTGGCATAGTCAATAAAGCAGAAATAGATGTGTTTCTGGAACTCTCTTGCTTTTTCCATGATCCAGCAGATGTCGGCAGTTTGATCTCTGGTTCCTCTGCCTTTTCTAAATCCAGCTTGAACATCTGGAAGTTCACAGTTCACGTATTGCTGAAGTCTGGCTTGGAGAATTTTGAGCATTACTTTACTAGCATATGAGATGAGTGCAATTGTGTGGTAGTTCGAGCATTCTTTGGCATTGCCTTTCTTTGGGACTGGAATGAAAACTGCCCTTTTCCAGTTCTGTGGCCACTGCTGAGTTTTCCAAATTTGCTGGCATATTGAGTGCAGCACTTTCACAGCATCATCTTTCAGGATTTGAAATAGCTCCACTGGAATTCCATCACCTCCACTAGCTTTGTTCATAGTGATGCTGCCTAAGGCCACTTGACTTCACATTCCAGGATGTCTGGCTCTAGGTGAGTGATCACACCATCGTGATTATCTGGGTCGTGAAGATTTTTTTGTACAGTTCTGTGTATTCTTGCCACCTCTTGTTAATATTTTCTGCTTCTGTTATATCCATACCATTTCTGTCCTTTATTGAGCCCATCTTTGCATGAAATGTTCCATTGGTCTCATTCTATTGTTTTCCTCTATTTCTTTGCATTGATCCTGAGGAAGGCTTTCTTACCTTTCCTTGCTATTCTTTGGGACTCTGCATTCAAATGGGTATATCTTAAGAAGTAGGCATTAACAGTAGAGGAAGAGGTATGTGTATGCTTACCATTGACTTCAGAAGTTTCATGTTTCAAGTTTGATGTGACCTTAGTGCATTATGGGCTCCCCTAGTGGCTCAGCTGTAAAGAATCCACCTGCATTGTGAGAGATCTGGGTTCGATCCCTGAGTTGGAAAGATACCCTGGAGAAGAGAAAAGCTACCCACTCCAGTATTCTGGCCTGGAGAATTCCATGGACTGTATAATCCACGGGGTTGCAAAGAGTCAAACAGTACTTTGCAACCTTCAGTTTCACTTTCACTTATATGTATTATTGTAAGGTGCTGGAAAGAACTTGCTACTCAAAATATGCTCTATTCTCTGATGTCTGAATTTCCTTTAAAAAGCTAATAGATTAGTTAAAAATTTTTTTTAATGAATGCAACATTAGAAAATAAAACTAGCCAAGTAACACTGAGCTGAGAAGCGTGAACTTCTTTCCTTGTAAACAAGTTTTGAGAAGTTAAGATCGGAAAAAGAAATGCAGTTGACTCTTAGAACAACACAGAGGTAGAGGGCTCCAACTTTCTGCACAGTGGAGTCTTCATGTGGCTTTACAGTCAGGCTTCTGTATCTGCAGCATCAATCAATCACAGATTTTGTAGTACTGCTGTACGAGTTTCATGGGAAAAAATCTGTGTATAAGTGTACCTACACAGTTCAAGGGTCCACTATAGTCTTTGGGGTGAAAGGCCCTTTGTGCCCAAAAGAAGCAGGGCAAAAATACACCAATAAAAAGTTACTGCGACCTAGAATTTGGTGCTTTTTCCAATGTTGGCCTACTGTTACATTTGGCATGAATAACAGCAACAGCAAAATAAGCCCCCTTAATATATATTATCTCATTTCGTCTTTACAAAATCCTATGAGAATGGTAGAATTAGTTCTGTTTGAAACTTGAAGAAACAGGTTTGGTGAACTTAACCAGGAGAGAGTTATTGAGCAGCAGAACTGCGGTTGGAGCCCACTTGCTGTAACACACGCAGCAAGAATATGTCGGATCTTACTAGAAGTAATACTTTTTCTGATGGTTACCTTTTCTGTTTAATAATGAAAAAAGGAGAATAGTAAGAGGGTGAATGTAGTCGGCTTTTGTCATTAAAAATAACTGATGAAAATTTTTGATAAAAGTAACACAAAACATTTCCCGATGTCTGGAAACATGTAGGTGCTTGCAGATTTTGCTGAATATCTGTCCTTATCAGTGACAAAATAGAACTGAGAAAAGCAGTAAGGACGATCTGAATTATATGCTACTTCTTATAGAATTTATATGGGACCAGGTAGAATTTATTTATTATAACATCACATTTCTTTTGAAAGGTGCCTGATTATTACAAAATAATTAAAAATCCAATGGACTTGTCAACCATCAAGAAAAGACTACAAGAAGATTATTGCATGTATACAAAGCCTGAAGATTTTGTAGCTGATTTTAGATTGATCTTTCAAAACTGTGCTGAATTCAATGAGGTGAGAAGCGGGGGCGGGGGGGGGGGATAGCAATGTGAAAGTAATGTTAAACTAAACACCTTACCAACAAAGGAGGAGATGAAGATATCTATCTGTGGTAGCATAAATTTTCAAAAGTCCGAGTCTATGTCAAGGAATGAAAAGAGGTTATTAGGGAAATGTTATCCACATGTGGTGGCTCAGATGGTAAAGCATCTTGCTTACAATGTGGGAGACCTGGGTTCAATCCCTGGGTCGGGAAGATCCTCTGGAGAAGGAAATGGCAACCCACTCCAGTACTCTTGCCTGGAAAATTCCATGGACAGAGGAGCATGGTAGGCTACAGTCCACAGGGTCACAAAGAGTCGGACATGACTGAGCAACTTCATTTCACTTATCCACATGTATAGTCAAAGGTTTATTATATGGTGAGCGGAAATGCAAATTACTGTTGACAAAAACAGTTTAGAAAATATTTTTATCTAACCCAGAAGCATTCTTTGTCATTCTCACCTTTATTTCTTGAAATATAACATTTCCAGACTTTAGTCTTTGTAATATTGAAATATTAAGAATGTGGTTTAAGTAATTCTTAATTAAGAATTTTCTCAAAGACTTTATTGTCTAAACATCTATCAGACTTGAAGCTTTTTGATGATAGTTTGTCCTTTGTATGAGTTACTCATTCCAGAGGTAGATATTATGTTTGTTCTAAAAAACACCTGTTACTGGATTCTGATTACAGCATCTCTTTATATCTTTTTGGTAATCTAGATGAGTCAAGGCCTTTATTTGCTTCTTGTCTGCTCTTCTCTAGACTTTGTCTTGCCCCAGACTATTATTTACTTTGCATCAAAGCTATAGGTAAAAGTTTCTTTTGAAACAATCCACTGATATTCATAATCTTGAGGTAAAAGGGAGTAAAATATAAGAATTCTAGTTTTATTGACTAAACATTTTTTTAATTCATATTTTTATTCAACAGCCTGATTCAGAAGTAGCCAATGCTGGTATAAAACTTGAAAGCTATTTTGAAGAACTTCTGAAGAATCTTTATCCAGAAAAAAGGTTTCCTAAACTAGAATTCAGGAATGACTCAGAAGATAATAAATTTAGTGATGACTCAGATGATGACTTTGTACAGCCCCGGAAGAAACGCCTCAAGAGCATAGAGGAACGCCAGTTGCTTAAATAAACACACTGGCCTGTGCTGGTTTTTAGATTTTTGTTTGTTTTCAAAATACATTTTGCCACTAATTTAACATCATTACCAAGAAGAGTTTGTGACCATCTTAAGTTTTCAATGTTTTCTAGACTCCGATTTCCTTAATAACCCATTTCTTTTAACCTTCTTATTAAGAAAGAAAGGAAAAGAGGGAGGAAGGAAGGAGAAAGGAAGGAAGAAGCATCAACAACAAAATAAAAAGACAATTCTTCCCACTTCCTGGATTTCAAACTGCAGTCCTGAGTGACAGCTACTATAGAAAGGACTTTGTATGAACTCTAAGTTGAAAATTTAATGTGGTCTGGATGTGTGCATTAATCCATTTTTAGAAAATACCACTACTCAATTATGGACCAACATGAGTTAGGTGTACTGCATGTAAGTTCAGTACTCCATGAATGTCAGTGGTAATAAGAGTTCTATCCTAGAATGCCCACTGGTGCACCAAGAAAGTAGACTAGATGCTGTTTAAGAAGGTGCCTAATAGCATATCATGTAAGATGGCAACTGTATTAAAGAAAAAGGAAAACAAATGTTTGATTTTTTTTTTTTTTTTATCTATAGAGGTGTTTGATATAGCAGGTTTTCAAGGCCGTTTTTCATAACGTTTCTAAAACCTTTCCTTCTTCCCCCAGGGAAGGAAGTTAAGTGTACTTGTTTGGTTTTGCTGTGTGTCTGTGTGTGGACTGGTGTTTGCATTTTAACTGTGCAGATGACCCTTTTATAACAAGACTCATTGTCTGCAGTATGGCTTTGGGTAGAGCCATCCAGAATATGAAATACAGCAGTGTGTGCCACATTTGAGGTAAAGATTCTTCAACTTATACCCTGTGGGGCATTAAATACAAATTCCCCTGAAAGGGACCAGTTTTTGTGGGTTTCATCTGTCTTTATAAATTGGAATGAAAGTCTTTTGTGGAATTTAGAAGCAGGCAGTTAGAGGGAATTATAGTGAAATTTAATTTTTTCTAAAGCATTTATTTTTCAGAATCAAAACCTCAAATTGATTCTTTCTGACTTAATCTGGGCATCATTTTCATTCTCTTGATGGTGAGATATAGAAAACCTACCTTCTGAGGGCAAGCATATTCTTCCTGGGTCAGCCTTGGCTAGTTTAATTGACTTTCATGTATTCCTTTTACTTGTTCAGTATCAAGGGAGGTAACTAGATTAAGATAGAAGAAAATTGTTGTGCCATTTCCTAATCTAATGTTTGACAGAATACATGAAATGTTTTAGTTTGCCAAAGTAAACCTTTGTTTATAAAACGTCAGTTGGCTGAGGATATTTTCCTCTTAGGCCAGAAGAATAAAAATATAGCTGACTTGACAGAATTTTATCCTTTGGATGGTGTCAGGTCCCATGAATTAAACCTAGAGGACTTATTTTTATCCACACGGCATTATTTCTTCAAATGGATAATTTGAAAATGCCTTGTGGCTAAGTCATTGGGTTTTCAGGTACTGCGGAAGATAAAATGGGAAAATACTGATTATTTATTAGCAAGAGCATCTCACTTTGTGTAGACTGCAGTTTAGTTCATATGTCAATTATGTATTAAAGTTAAGAAACCGTAATTCACTTTTCCAAATACGTGTTTCAGGGAAGTTGTTGTTGTATGGTTTTGAGTATGTATTTGCCATTTATTCTCCAAAAATGAACGGATATTGGTAATAGTGCATTTACCACTTGATTGTCTTCTTTTGCTCCAGCGTCTTTAGCACAGCAGCCATGGAGCTTTTGCTAATCAGTTTATTATTTTTATGTTAGAATACTTCCTTAGGACATTTTCTTCTTCCACATCTGTCTCCTTAGTTAAAGGAGGGCACTGCAGATAAAATTTTGAGGATGATCACAAAGGGAAGTAGCACTTAAGAGTGAAAAATTATAATTTCCTAAATGCATCTGAGCCAGAATGTCTACTAACGTACCAGAACTTTCACTGTTATATTCAGTGCCATATGAATCATTTAAAACAATATTTTTCTTTCACCTTTATATACAAACACACACACACACACACATATATATATTGCTGAATGAAAGGCACTTGACAACCACATATATTAGAAGAGTTTCTCTCTCCAAATAGCATTTTCTTAAGAGTCTTTAAAGTCCTCTGACCTTATTAACAGGTGCCTATGTGTCCAGGAAGATCCCAGCAAAGTAGTCCTTCAATTATAATAGAAATAAGCTATCAGAAGAGCCTGACTATACCTCATGCCCACTTGGAGAGCATTCCTTTCAAAAGGTCAGTGCAACTCAAGCAACCTTGACCTAAACTTTGAAAACTCCAGTTTTTACCTCTGATCAAAACTTCCTGGAGATTGCCCTCTATATTTAGAACCAAGAACCTCATGTCATATCTGCAGGACTCCCAATGCTGAAGGGGGATCACATGATGAGCAGGCCATGTGGCACCTAGAACTGACTCAGTCCAGCTCATCAAAAGTTTTCCCAGGTGCCAAGCATCTGATCTTTCCCATCAATAAGAAAACCCAATACAGTCAGTCACTTACAAGGATAATGTAGACCATGACAGTGAAAGTGAAGTCATATCCGACTCTTTGCAACCTCGTGGACTGTGCCCACTAGGCTCCTCGGTCCATGGCATTCTCCAGGCAAGAATACTGGAGTGGGCTGCCATTTCCTTCTCCAATATTAAATTCCAAATACTATCTGGCAATACAATTATCTTGCCCTTTGAATTAACAGGCCCTGCTTTTCTTTTCTGAATTGAAGAGTAGGAAATTGGAAGTTCCTAGAAGGAAAGTGTCCTCTTTTGGTAGCTTTACTTTCTTTTCCAAGCTAAAGAATTGGCTCCACATTTTACTACTACACAGTAGTGTAGACATAACACAATTTAGGACTGCTTCCAAAAAGATTCATTCCACAGTCAAAGATGAGTATTTGAATTTGCATTTCAGTTTTCTCTTGCTGTTAACACTGCTTAAACTTTTAAATTTAGGTTACATGGAGAGACTAGTTAGTAAAAAGAGGAACTAACTCCTTTGATCTACAGATGAACATGAATCCCAGTAGTAGGTTGCTTCACGGGAGCAAAAGGTTTTTAAATTTAAATAAAAAATGTTCTTATTTTCTTTTCATCTGTATCTGTTATGAATGAGAGAAACTGAGTGACCTGATTGGCCGTTAAAATTACGGACATAACCATGAATTCAACCATCTAATTGCTTGTTGAAATAGAAAGTGAAAGTCGCTCAGTTATGTCCGACTCTTTGCAACCCCATGGATTATATAGTCCATGGAATTCTCCAGGCCAGAATACTGGAGTGGGTAGCCTTTCCCTTCTCCAGGGGATCTTTAGAAGCCCTCCTTTAAGATAACCATGCACATACATATTTTTAAAAGTTTTTATAAAATCATGTGAGTTAAGAATTCATGTTTATTTATGTATATTATCCCTTCATCTTGGATGTGAATTATCTAAAATTCACATCTTGATGGCTCATGTTCTTGAAAGAGAATAATGCTAGCCAATCAGATCACAGTTTCTCTCCCCATGAAGGTTTTGCTTATTGTGAAGGATATCTGAGGCAGTAGTCTTTGTTGTTGTTTTTAATTTGGGAGAGTCAACTGATGCTTTGATTTTAATAAAAATCAGCTTTGATGAATTTTTACTGTGAATATTTTACCACAACAAGGAATTTTTAATGGAAAAATTACTGTTTGTCATTCAGTAGAACATTATCTAGTGTGGGTCCTTTGTGTCCTTTGTATCCTTTGTATATTCCTCTATAAAATCGGTCCATTTAGGGATGAGCTATGCATGCTAAGTCACTTCAGTCATATCCAACTCCTTGCAACCTATGGACCATAGCTGCTAGTCCATAAACAATAGGAAGACTTTAAAACAAACAAAAACAAAACTCTAACACAGGGATTTCACCAACTTTAAAAGATAAGCAAAAAACTAGTTTGGCAAATAGGAAGGAAGAGGAGGGTGTGTCAGTGAGCCATTAAGGGCTATGCTCTGGCAATGATGCTGTTTCTCTAGTTGTTGAAAGCATTTACTGATGAGGGTGTATGTTAAGAAAGCTCAAGATATAATAAGTCCCAAATAAAGACATCGACATTCATATTACAGGAGGATTTTTTGGCCACTGTAAACTGTCCTTTGAAGAGATTTTTAAAAATCATTCTCTTTTATACATAAAACTATAGATCCAGGCATTCAGCCTCTGTCTCATTGCATAAAGCAAAATATGCTTGTACAGAGACTAGAGTTATGTTACTATTGTTAATACCTCAACTAGTATTGTCTTTTAGTGGACTGTGAAACCAATCCAAAGTTTTTACAAATGGATGACTTGACGTTTGTTGACTTCCATTTCTACTAGTGCCTGAAATGCTTAAGGTAAGCAATATTTATGAGTTTATAAAAGATTTCTGAAATTCAGTATTTGAATTGAAATTATGTTGACAGGGTTTGCTGTAGACTAATTTAGTGTCTTCTAGGAAGCTGGAGTACTAAACAGTTCTAGACAACATTGTATAGTATGTTAAGCTTGGATACCACCACATTGAAAGTTCCTGAAATCCTTGGGAAGGTGCTTAAGCATCAGTTTTGTCAGTGGTTTTCAGTCACTGCTGTTCTTTAAGTATTATTGACTGCTAAGGTCAGCATTAGGGTTTTGAGTTACGGTTTGTCATGGGTTGTTTTTCTTTATTTTGGCTGCTTCAGGTCTTAGTCATGATGCACAGGCTCTCAAACTGTGGCGTGCAGGCTTAATTGCCCTAGTTGTGGAATCTTCCCCAACCAGGGATCAAACCCACGTTCTCTACATTGGCCAGTGGAGTCTTGACCGCTGAACCACTAAGGGTTATTTGGCTAACCCTACATGTGTAGCCAAGACACATTTGCATCAAAAATATTTTGGTCTAAAATTTTCTAATGACTAAGGTCTACAAACTAAAAGTATTAAAGATGACAATTTAGGTAATCCAAACAAACTTTTATTGAACACTTCATAAAGAAGGCAGTGGTTCAGAGAACAACAAAATGGGATGGAAGGCAGGAAGTTTTATGGGGTAAAGAATAAAGAACCAGAAAGTTAGTACAGAGACCAGAAATTGCTTGGCATTTGGTGATTGGCTGACTGGATGTCTGGCATGTCTGGTCAAGTAGAGCATTTATTGGGAAATGAAAGTTAGCAAGTTTTAGTTTGTGCACATAGCACCCCCACCAGAAGTGGCTTCATGTTGGGCCTAGAATAGGCCTGGTGCCACCTTTGGATCATTCTCTTGACCAGTTGAGAGTTTGAATTAAAAATGTCGGTCCTAGTAGGATCTTCAGTTACTGTTTCCACTTGGGTCTTAGTGTAACGTTTAGAAGAGATGTCAGGCTTGTATTCTCAGAACTGGTTATATTCTGTTCTCTTTGGTCGTTCTGGTCAGACAGTCGTTAGCTGGTCAGTGGCTACCCCACATGCATTTAAAACTTTGGTGAGTGCACAGCCTAGTAGGGAGGCAAAAATTATGAGCATCACAATAATACCCATGGTTTGGAAAGTATTCCTGAACCAGGGTTTCCATGTCCAAAACTAACTAGAATCAAATAAGTCAAGAAATATGGATGCGGGGGATACTTCTCAAAGCCAGTTGGTCTAGTTATGTGTTTCATATAATTAATTTCATAGTGAGCTTGTTCCAAAGACAGTCAGGCATTGGAAAACAGGGGGGGAGTTTATGATGGGCAAAAATAACTAACTACAGGATCACCAGCATCACCACAAATCTAACGGAAGCTGGATTACGTTTGATTTGAAACGGCCTGAGGTGTATGAGTCACAGCATTCTGGGGAGAAAGCAGTCTGCCTTGATGTGGGCTACTTCTCCTCCTCCTCCTCAGTTTTTGAGGTCTTCCATGTTTACACAGTTGTGAAATAAGGACAAAAGGTTTGACACTTTAACAGCAGTGTCTGTGGTCAAGAGTACTTGATAGAGTACTTTGCATGAATCTCATTTTGTAAAAGGATCAGAGTAAAATAATAACTGTCTATAAATGACAAGACTTTAAAATACTAGTGGTTAGAGAGCTGACAAGAGTTCAGTTATGGAACTGACAACAAAAATGTGGTTATTTCTAGGAGCTACAAATAGATAGCTAACATTTTAAGATAATAACTGGAATGACTGAAACCATTATACTAGAATGTCAGATTATCTGAAATTTAATGTAATTTCTTGATAACTTATATTAATAACATATGCCTGCACACAAATAACCTAACAGAATTAAATATCACTTCTTATCTGATAATGCTTTTGCAATAATTTCTGGAAGTATATTCTTCCTTGCAGGAAATTTTTGAGCATTACACAAAACATGTTCCAAATATCTTTCAGTTTTTCTGTAAAAGTAAGTCTATGCTTAGTAATTAATAGTTCAGAATTTTCTCTTACTTGGAAATGATTCAATAAATATCCATCATTTAATCTCAGTATGACTTTAAGGTTTCAAGTGCCAAAAATATTTTGGAAACAATTTTTAAGTAGATATACCATAAAATATGATTATTGTTGAAAAGCTCCTTTATAAACTTATTTATGTTTCTTAACAATTATGTTTGGATTACTCATGAAAATTTCATGAGACTTTATTATCTTCATCTAATTTCTTGCTGACAAATTCTGTAAAAGAAATAACATGAACTTATTTGACTTTTAATAAGCCTGGTAGTTTAGTCACTAAGTCATGTCCGACTCTTGCATACCCACAAACTGTAGCCTGCCAGGCCCTTCTGACCATGGGAATCTATAGGCAAGAATACTGGAGTGGGTTGCCATTTCCTTCTCCAGGGGATCTTCCCAACCCAGGAAATCGAACCCAGGTCTTCTGCATTGCAGACAGATTCTTTACCAAATGAGCTACGAAGGAAGCCATTTAGTAAGCCTAGATAGAATAAAAGTTGTATGTCCATATTACGTTAATATTGATAACTTTCAAGATGTGTCTATTTTAGTTAAATAGACACAACTTAAACTACTTATTTTTAACCAAAGATTATCCTAAATCGCATGAACTTGAAAAATATTTGGCTTAGTTTCTACATTTCTGAGAGTTTACTTGACTTATATAAACTTCTATTTGTCTTTAAGTCGTTTAATGGAGCTCTTCACAAATTTTGGCCACACCATCCAGAAGAACAAAATCACACATCTGTGACATACATGTAGACATAAGATCTGTATACAGCTTGTTTTACAATTTTAGCCACGAGATGGGTATGGTAATTCAAAACTCACTAGTTTATAAAAACAGTTGGATCCAAATTGTGTTTCTGGCAGATGGAATGAATTAAGGTTACTTGCTCAGATAAACTTTTTACTAGTATTTGTGGCGAAGACTTAAGATTTTTTTCATTTACCTACTTTCCAAATACTGCCCACCCCAATTTTTTTAATTTCCTCCCTGAAGTTTACATTCCAAAGAGACAAAAACCTCACTTCTAGCAAAGACACTTAAACATCTCACACGCATCAACAAAGAATACAGCTTCCTCCAAGAAAGATGTTACCTGAAGCCTGCATTTCTATACTACCTAAAAGCCTTGGGGCTTCCCTAGAGGCTCAGCTGGTAAAGAATCCATCTGCATTTCAGGAGACCTGGGTTCAGT
>SJYC01107716.1:0-17656 GCA_006408675.1 Madoqua kirkii | reverse complement strand
TTTGCCTTGATTCATAGACCTGACTTTCCAGGTTCCTATACAACTTTTCTCTTTATAGCATCGGTCCTTGCTTCTGTCACCAGTCACATCCACAGCTGGGTATTGTTTTTGCTTTGGCTCCATCCCTTCATTCTTTCTGGATTTATTTCTCCACTGACCACTGGCATTGGAGGCGAGGGGTGGTGCCTGAGTGGAGCCACCCTGAGTTAGATGCCAGGGGCAGTGCCCGAGGCCAGGGGCGACCCCCAGAAGGAGTAAAAATCATAGGTGAACTTTTTCTGCTCTTCAAAGATTTGTGAAACAGGAAATAGGATTGGATTATAGGATTACAACCTGAAAGACAAAGGGGACCACCCACCCAACACCAAAGTTCAGACTGGACAGTGACTGTTCCTGGCTATACTGAACAAACACCAAGAGCTACTACCCTCCCTAGATCCAGAGCCACTCCCAAAGAGAGCCAAAAGGAGTACTTGGATAGTTTCCTGAGAAGCTGGCAACAGTTGGTAAGCTGCAAATGGGATGGAACCCACATTCCTGTCCAACCATATTATGCGACCTGATAGTTGAACTGCCTCCATACACAAGAACAAACAACTCCCATGTGTCAGCAGGCAGAAAGGCCAGCCAGTTCTCAGGGCACAAGAAGGCAATAGGTATTCCTGGGAGAGAAAGGATCAATAACCAATGAGTTCCCCAAACCAGACTCCCAAAAGTCTTCATTTGGAAAGGTAAGGACATGAAATTTCTCTCTGGACCAGAAACTCTAGGGACCAGCAAGAGCTGACTTTGGTAAGAATTCTCACTTTTGGCTAGCTTCTGTGGGTTTTTCCAGGATCCTGATCTACAGATTCCAGTGAACAGAATTTACAGTAAAGAGTGTAAGTTCTCGCCTACTAGGATTTTACAAGGTTTTCCATTTGTTTTAGTTTCCCTTTGGCTGTTTAAGGGAATAACTGTTAAGAGTTTATCAGAAAATCCCTCAGAGTCCCATTTACCTTGGAAGGGCAGGCCTTTGAGAGTAGATAAGAGGGTATTCAAGTTCAGGAGGGAGGAGGTTTTATTACCTTAGTTATCTGGCTTTGGAGCTGTTGCAGTTTTAAAACCAACTTGATGAATGTTTTGGTCTTGGCTCTTCAAAGTGGAAAGGCAGTTCAGTTAGGATTAGGAGACAGTATTCAGGTAAAGAAAAATAGTTGTCAGAGCCACATTTGTCTTCTTTTCCCTGATTTTCCAAATAGCCTTTAGAAATCTTTCAATGAAGCTGTTTTGGAATTTTGCAGCATTTTGGAGTCTTCTGCATAGCAATTAAAATATATCCCATTCTGGTTGATTTGGGAATATTTTCACAGGTGATTCTTAAATAAACAATGTGTCTAACTGGAATGTCCCTGATGATGGCCATTGCAATGCTGGGTTGTCTTCAATTTTGCCATTTCTGTAGTTGTCTGCACTTTCCAGGACCACAATTATGACAGAATAAGCAGGTGTGCCAGAAGGTAGACTGCTCAGTTTTTTGAAACTCAAGGATCTAGCTGTTTTGGAATTTTGCAGCATTTTGGAGTCTTCTGCATAGCAATTAAAATATATCCCATTCTGGTTGATTTGGGAATATTTTCACAGGTGATTCTTAAATAAACAATGTGTCTAACTGGAATGTCCCTGATGATGGCCATTGCAATGCTGGGTTGTCTTCAATTTTGCCATTTCTGTAGTTGTCTGCACTTTCCAGGACCACAATTATGACAGAATAAGCAGGTGTGCCAGAAGGTAGACTGCTCAGTTTTTTGAAACTCAAGGATCTCAAGGAGTCTTAGGTAAGCCTTGGGTCTCTGGGAACCAAATTACTGCTTAAGAGGGATGTCTGTCTAGTCAAGGCTATGGTTTTTCCTGTGGTCACGTATGGATGTGAGAGTTGGACTGTGAAAAAGGCTGAGCGCTGAAGAATTGATGCTTTTGAACTGTGGTATTGCAGAAGACTCTTGAGAGTCCCTTGGACTACAAGGAGACACAGCCAGTCCATTCTGAAGGAGATCAACCCTGGGATTTCTTTGGAAGGAATGATGCTAACGCTGAAACTTCAGTACTTTGGCCACCTCATGAGAAGAGTTGACTCATTGGAAAGACTCTGATGCTGGGAAGGATTGGGGGCAGGAGGAGAAGGGGATGACTGAGAATGAGATGGCTGGATGGCATCACAGACTCGATGGACGTGAGTCTGAGTGAACTCCGGGAAGTGGTGATGAACAGGGAGGTTTGGCATGCTGTGATTCATGGGGTCGCAAAGAGTCAGACACGACTGAGCGACTGAACTGATTCTGCTAGGTGGGGGATCTGGTGGTATTTTACAGTGTACTTTGTTGCACAGAATTTTTGAGGTTGTCAGGTGACCCAGTATCAATCTAACCCAGTCCATGACCATCTTAGCACATGAGGCTTAAATTTAGGTGAGAAGCACTCTAAAATCTTTTAAGTGTTTGATCCATGCTTACCAGTTTTACATCTTTGGATTCAAGATTCCCCTTAGCAATTGATCTATTTAATCTTTAAATGAGAAGATATCTTTATAAAAGCAGCAGTCGCCCTAATGACTTTTAATAGTATGACTTGTGCTGCTTAGATGATGATGTGCCATTAGTTCAAACAGTTGTAATTTCTTATTTTCCAAGTCTCCCCACACTTTTTGCTGTGGACTTCTCTTTATACATTCCCTAACTGCTGCTACCCATTGTGGGTTCCCAATATAGCTGTCTTGGAACTTTTCTGAGAAATAAGTATATACACACAAACTTCTTTTTCCCCTTACATAAAGTTTGGATCAGAACTGTGTACAAGGGGTCAGAGCTCAAATCCCTAAGTGGCTTGCCCTTGGTTATGATGAGAAAAACAACGCAAAGGGTTCAGTGGGCTCTTTGCCTATGCATCTTGCCCCACAGGCCACTGGAAGTCAGCTTGGGATTCCATCCTCCCCCACCAAAGACCATTACAGATGATCAAAGAAGACGATTTAGGCAATCAAACAAACTTTGACACTTGAACCAGGCACGCTCCACTTGCAAGGGCCCAAAATTAAGGAATAAGGAGGTAAGTAGAGAGCCACACTTGGCTTGGTGTCTGGCCAATTGGCTGTTCCATGTTTCTGGTCAAGCAGACCATTTACAGGGACATGAAAGTTATTTGGTTTGCTGACATGGCACCTAGGCAGGAGTGGCTCCATCTTGAGCCTTCAAACTTACTTCAAAAAAAACACTAGGGCCTGTTAGCCAAATTCAGCCTATGGCCTCCTTTTATACAGCCTGAGAGCTGATAATGTTAACATTTTTAAAGGCTGGCGAGAGCTGTTGACAGAGACCATATGTAGCTCAGAGTCTGAAATGTTTATTCTCTGGCCCTTTATAGTCAGTTTCCTGACTTCAAGCCATTTGTGCCTGTAGTTCAAATAGGAATGATTTGCATACACATAGTTCACTAGTCCAGGGATACTTCATCATTGTAGCAAGAAATTTTTTTTTTTCCACTGCAAAATGGGGGTGGAAGGAGTAGGGGAGTCAAGTCATTGGGTACCGATTCCTCTTTTAAGAAGTCTACCATAAATCCAAAGAGCAACAAAAGACTAAATATAAAAACATGGGTGTTTTTCTTCCACCGCATACCTGTGTGCACAGGTATGATATGCATGCAAGTGATTGTTCTCCAAATGACATAATTACATCATGTAGAAAAGCTTGCTATACTGTAATGAAATCAGAGTCAAAATAGAATGTCTGGGAAAAAGTTTATTCCCAGCTACTTTGGTTATTATATACACAAGACTGCAATGAATTAAAGCACATTCTTTTATGAATAAGTAATTTTCATTATAAAGTAAGGGAATCACAATTTAAGTATGCTAATTTTAATTGTGAATTTGATGACTTCGGTTTGTTTTGAAAGGCTTAATGATACTACCTAAAACTTATGTCTTCAGTTCAGTCTCTCAGTCATGTCCAACCCTTTGCGACCCCATGAATCGCAGCACGCCAGGCCTCCCTGTCCATCACCAACTCCCGGAGTTCACTCAGACTTACGTCCATCGAGTCGGTGATGCCATCCAGCCATCTCATCCTCTGTCATCCCCTTCTCCTCCTGCCCCCAATCCCCCCCAGCATCAATCTTTTCCAATGAGTCAACTCTTCGCATGAGGTGGCCAAAGTCCTGGAGTGTCACCTTTAGCATTCTTCCTTCCAAAGAAATCCCAGGGTTGATCTCCTTCAGAATGGACTGGTTGGATCTCCTTGCAGTCCAAGGGACTCTCAAGAGTCTTCTCCAACACCACAGTTCAAACACATCAATTCTTCGGCGCTCACAGTCCAACTCTCACATCCATACATGACCACAGGAAAAACCATAGCCTTGACTAGACGGACCTTCGTCGGCAAAGTAATGTCTCTGCTATGAATATGCCATCTAGGTTGGTCATAACTTTTCTTCCAAGGAGTAAGTATCTTTTAATTTCATGGCTGCAGTCACCACCTGCAGTGATTTTGGAGCCCAAAAAAATAAAGTCTGACACTGTATTAAAATTTTGTAGCTAACAGCTTTTGCTGTATACCTCATGGGAGAATATCAAGTATAGGTTTTGTCTGATACTTACTACTTATTCATATAAACATGAACAGACTTGATTCCAAGCAATGAAAGCCAGCTTCTCCCTTGCCAACCTTAATTTTATGATACTTCTGTATTGATGTCTTCTCTAAGAGACTATATATACAGCTAACTTTATTTCATCCTCTTGTTTTTCAAAAATACATGATCAATTTCTTAACTACCAAGTAGTATACCAAAATTAAACCAGGTGTTTTTAAATGTGCCACAATTCTTTGTGAAGATGAAAATACATTTTTCTTTGGTAGACATAGATTTGCAGATCTTCATTTAATTTGCTGGAGAAAGAATAGATAATATTTTTGAAGTCTTCACATTCAGCTATCTGGCACTAAAAACTAGTAACAGGAGGTTCTTTAATAAGGAATTAAGGGTCTAACATTTTTACCTGTGTACCTAACAATGCCATAGTACTTTATAATTCAATTACAGATATCATTTAGGGGAAAAAATCACATTATGTCGGCAAAGTAATGTCTCTGCTATGAATATGCCATCTAGGTTGGTCATAACTTTTCTTCCAAGGAGTAAGTATCTTTTAATTTCATGGCTGCAGTCACCACCTGCAGTGATTTTGGAGCCCAAAAAAATAAAGTCTGACACTGTATTAAAATTTTGTAGCTAACAGCTTTTGCTGTATACCTCATGGGAGAATATCAAGTATAGGTTTTGTCTGATACTTACTACTTATTCATATAAACATGAACAGACTTGATTCCAAGCAATGAAAGCCAGCTTCTCCCTTGCCAACCTTAATTTTATGATACTTCTGTATTGATGTCTTCTCTAAGAGACTATATATACAGCTAACTTTATTTCATCCTCTTGTTTTTCAAAAATACATGATCAATTTCTTAACTACCAAGTAGTATACCAAAATTAAACCAGGTGTTTTTAAATGTGCCACAATTCTTTGTGAAGATGAAAATACATTTTTCTTTGGTAGACATAGATTTGCAGATCTTCATTTAATTTGCTGGAGAAAGAATAGATAATATTTTTGAAGTCTTCACATTCAGCTATCTGGCACTAAAAACTAGTAACAGGAGGTTCTTTAATAAGGAATTAAGGGTCTAACATTTTTACCTGTGTACCTAACAATGCCATAGTACTTTATAATTCAATTACAGATATCATTTAGGGGAAAAAATCACATTATACTTTTTTACTAGGTTCATCAAAATAAGTTTTTAAAGTAATTCTTAAGTGGAATTACTACTCTTAACTATTGGCCAGGTTAATTTGGGATGCTGTTGAAAGATAAAATTTGAGGCATGTTTTAAAAATTTTTAGAAGTTTTACTGTATCGGTTACTAGATAGTTTCATATGTCAAGTGCTCACAACATTGAGATACAGACATAACACCTTTTGAGTTTGACCTGAAGACATACAGCCATTGAGTGGCAGAGCCATCAAAGGCTCCATTCCCACACAAATATATTTATTGGATCTGCATATGAAAGTTGTAGGAACTGATATTAACATTAAGTCTTATAAACAGACATGTAAAATATCATTTCAATCAATGAAACGGGAATGGTTTTTGTCACTGACTCATATGACTTGAACGGAAATCCATAAAGCACGTGAGATGATGAGCCAGATTTCATTTTATATATATTATTGTTACTTTAAAAAACCACCACCATAGAAAATTAGCATAAGATTTAGCAACACTTAATTTTGCAATCTAGTTTAAATTCCAGTCCCTCTGTATTTAGCATGTTCCTTTATACAGGTTTTGGACTTCCCCTGTGGCTTAGATGGTAAAGCGTCTGTCTATGATGCAGAAGACCCAGGTTCGATCCCTGAGTTGGGAAGATCCCTTGGAGAAGGAAATGGCAATCCACTCCAATACTACTGCCCAGAAAATCCCATGGACAGAGGAGCCTGGTAGGCTCCAGTCCATGAGGTTGCAAATAGTGGGACTGAGCGACTTCACTTTCACTTTTATGCAAGTTATTTTAACTTTCCCTTGCCTTACTATGTGAAGAATGTGATAATCCTATTATTTAAGATTAAAAGGAATCACCTGAATCACCTAATACAATCCCTGGTTTTAAGGATTCAGTGATTAGGTCACCTTTCCAAGTAAGGAACCTAAACAAAGCCCTAAATTGCTAATTACTTAGCAAGTTATCTAATCTGTGATTAAAATGCATATTACCTTAAAGATTAAAAGTTAAAGGGAAAACAGAATAACACATCTTGAATCTAGGACAAGAAAAAATTGACACTAGCGTGTTGTGCAACAAAACATCTGTACCAGGACAAATAATTAATGTGCACATGATTCACTATAAATAGCATATGGGAGAGAGGGCAGGCTGCATTCAGCCAAACAAACACGATGATTTCAGAGTCCCATTTAGATGGGGCAGCTCAGATGGGCCAAGCTACAGTTAACTCTCAAACAGCATGGGTTGAACTGTGCAGGTCCACTTTTACGTGGATTTTTTTCCAACTGTAAATATTCTAGTACTGTATGATCTGCAGTTCATGGTTGGCTCAATCTGCAGATGTGAGGAACTGTGGACACTGAAGACTAAGTTTTTAATACTGCAGGTTTTGATGGCCCAGAAGGTTGGTGTCCTAACCCCTATTCAGTGGTCAACTGTATACACTAACTTCACTGTTCTCTCCCGCTTCCCATGTGTGCGTGTACACACATGCCCTTGCCTGCCAGCAATAAGCTTTGTGTTTAAGGCAGGGAAACAGAGCCAACTGTAAGGGCAGAGGGCAAGGAGAAGCTGTCCCTGACACAACTTTGCCCCCAGGAGCACACCTTATACTTCTGGGATGTCTTTTTATGCACTTTGTGTCTGACTGTCAGTATTGGGTGGCAGCTGGTGCAGTGTGGAAGTTTCTGCCTCCACTCTTACCTCGGGCAGTTGATAAAACTGGGGGAAGATAGCGGGACCAACAGTAAAGACTCTCTGATCCTACAGGCAATGCAAACAGCTGTTTCTGACCCTATGGCCACATTTAGCTCTGCAGCACTGCTTCTATACGGAAGAAAAGTAGAAAGGGTAGAATGCTGAAGTATCAGTAATACTCATTTAGTCCCAGTTCAAGCTTTACAGGAGGCAAAGGTTTGAAGTGAATAATCAGTATGCTGCTCAAAGTTACATGGAAGAACACTGGATACCCAATTTTTCTACTGGAACCTGCTAAACAAATGTACGTTTGTGTGAGCACAGACTTGGGCATTATCACCTCTACTTAAAAGAATTTTCAATTGACCAATTCTCCTTTGGTCAAAAGGAGAATACTTAGATTCCCACATCACTTACCTGTAGGGCCCGACCTTTGGTCTCAATGGGGAGAGTAAATGCAGAAATGGCACATACCACACAGACAGACGAGAAGAGACACAGGCCCCTAGGAACGATGCACTCATAAGAACCTGAAAAGCGCAAGGAAGGACTCAATATACTGCACCCCAGTCACTTTTCAACTGACCTTCATGCCAAAGGGAAAATGAGGATTCATCCCACCAAATACATAAATGAAAGACTTTGCAGCCATTCTGTAAATTGTGCAATTCTGACATCTTAGATCTAGTATTTATTTGAGCCAAGCTTTTGTAGGCATTTTGTGCGGTTCTCCCAGAAGCTGGGAGTGATGTTAACATGCACCAGCCAGATCAGACTTCTCCCTGCACCCACTCCTTGGGTATCACTGGAGCAAACCAATACCTGGGGAAGATGAGAGAGCTGCCTGTTTTCCTACCCCTTCTCATACCAATTCAGCTCAACCAGTAACCCTCTCCTTTCCTGCAATACCCCCCTCTGCTAAAAGTCAACTTGCCCTCTTCAGTTCTGACAGGATGAACCAGGAGGAAGTCTTTTTGGGAATAGATGTAGTGTCTAGGTCCTGCCTTTACTGCCACTTCTATTTTGACACCAAAATTCCTACCACCTCCTGAATAATTCTAAACTAGCTCCACTTCATATCCTTTGCACCAAAGTCCAAGTTGGTGTGAGACCCTGCTGGGTTCAGTTGAGGTCACAGAACTGTGCTCCACAGCTAGGATCAGGGAGACCAATTCCCTAAAGGTTTCGGGCTCTGCTTGCTAATGGGACTCCAGCAATCCAGCCAGTGTTACTGGATATTCTTTCAATAGTCTTCTATGCCTAAGTTAACCCAAGTCAGTTTTTATTGTTAGCAAGCAAGAACTCTGATACCTAATTACAAAAATGACCAAAGAGGAAATGCTGATGGCTAACAGGCACATGAGAAGATGCTCAGAATCACTAATTATCAGGGAAATGCAAATCAAATCACAGTGAGATATCTCCTCACACCTGTCAGAATGGCTAGCCTCAAAAAGCACACAAATAACAGATGTTGGCACAAACGTGGAGAAAGGGGAATTCTCGTACACTGTTGGTGAGAAATAAGTTGGTGCCACCACTGTGGAAAACAGTATTGAGATTTCTCAGATAACTAAAACCAGGACTACCATATGATGCAGCGATGTATTTTTGATATATATCCAAAACAAAAAGCACCAAGTGAAAAATACTAAAAATCATCCGGGAACTTTGTAGAAATGAGTCTTTCCAGGCTTCACTCCAGATTCACTGTATTAAAAGCAAAGATCTGTAAATCCCTACTTCTAATGATCAGCACACACCAGGTACAAAGAGGGATATTACACAGTGATAAAAGATTCAGTCCAACAAGACAGCACTCCTAAAGGCTGATATACTGAAGAGCTTCAGATTACATTCTTGCAGTAAAATCTGAAAAAGCCACTGTGGTGATTTTTCAGTAAAAAACTGCTCTCCACAGTTGACAGAACTGCTGGACAGAAGATCAGCAAGGATACAAAACTTCACGATACAATCAACCAACTGGAGTTCACTGACACTTATGGAACACCCCACCTAATACACAGCAGAATACATATTCTTTTCTAACCATGGAACATTCACCAAGAAAGACCTCATTCTGGGACGTAAAATTAACCTCAGAGGAATTAGAAGAACTGAAACCATAGAATGTGTTCTCTGACTAACATGCTATCAAAACTAGAAATAACAAAGACAACAGCAAAATTTCCAAACTCGTAAACCATCTATGCATGAAAACATTAAGAAAAATAAAAAGTAATATTGAGGGGAATGAAAATCCAGCATATTAAGTTTGTTGGACACAGTTAATAGGAATACAAATAAAGTATTTACAAATAAACTTCAGAAATATGTAAGACATAAAGACAAACTCTACTAAGGGACATGAAAACTAAATTTGTTCTTAAATAGAAAAACACTTGTTTTAAAAAATAGTTCTCAAGGTAATCTGCAGTAACTCTAATGATCTCAAGTAAAATCCCAATAGGATTTTTGAGTCAATTTGGAGGGGAAAAAAATTTATTCTAATCATTAACATGTTTAAAAAGCTCAAAAAACTTCTGAAAACATGTGTGGGTAAGGGAATCTTGAGGTGATTAACCCAAGAGCCACTAAACAAACTTCCAACCATTAGCAATATGACATTGATGCCAAAATAGATGAGTAAAGCAGTGAGTCACAAAATAGATCCAAGTATCTATGGAAATTGAATTGCTACATTAGAAGCACATGAATCAACTGAACCAGACAAATGCTTAAGGGCCAGGAAAGCAGCTAAGCATTGTGTTGTTTTTTAAAGCTGGATCTTTAGCTCAGGGCTTAAGCATTAGTAAACTGTAAATAAAGAAATTAATGTGTTAGATGAAACACTAAAGGCTTTGCTGTTTTAGAAATGTTTTTAGAAATATGGTTTACTGGGTGCTAAAGGCCATTAAACATGACCCAAAACACTAACTCTCTAGGTGAAAATAACTGGTAAGTTGACAAAAAAAGTCTTAAATTTATATGTCAAAAACTTGCCTAGTAACATCTTAAGGCAAACCATGAACAAAGAAAAAATATCTCTAGTATAATAAATAGTTCATGGACTGCAGAAATTCTGTAAATCACATAAGAAACTTACCCCCCCCCAAAAAAAAATACACATGGATAATAAACAGATAAGAGATGCTCAGCCTTACTAATAAAGTACACATTAAGACATGATATAATTTATTGTCCACCAAGATCAAAAAAGATTAAAAAGGGGATTTGGCAGTGGTCAATGACAACCTAGAGGGGTGGAATGGGGCAGGACATGGGGAGTTCAGGAGAAAGGGGAATATGTATACCTGTGGCTGATTTCACATTAATGTATGGCAGAGACCAACACAATATTGGAAAGAAATTATTCTCCAATTAAAAAAATAGAAGCAAAAACACACTCAACATGAAAAAAGGGGGGGAGGGGTTGGTGACGATGGAAAGAAACATGCTTTAAGAGTGTGTTACTTATCAAGAGCATATAAATTTTTTAAATGAAAATAATTTGACAAGATTCATTGCAATTAAAATATACACACCCTTTGACCTAAAAATTATTCAATACACTTTTTTGATACAAGAACACTCTTAGACATCTGTGGTCACTCCCACATGACTCTGCCCTATTATAAATGCCTTCCCTAACCACCCTCCACTTTATCACATAAAATGAACCAATCTGATCACATGGTCAACATCTTGTATAACTCAGTGAATCTATGATACACCCCATGTAGGGCCAACCAAAATAGATGGGTCATGGTGGAGACTTCTGACAAAGCATGGTCCACTGGAGGATGGAATGGCAAATCACTTCAGTATTCTTGCTTTGAGAACCCCATGAACAGTATGAAAGGGAAAAAAGATAGGACACTGAAAGATGAACTCCCCAGGTCGGTAAGTGCCCAATATGCTATTGGAGTTCAGTGGAGAAATAACTCCAGAAAGAATGAAAAGACCAAAGCAAAAATACCACCCAGTTGTGGATGTGACTAATGTTGGAAGTGAAGTCCAGTGCTATAAAGAGCAATACTGCATAGGAATCTGGAATGTTAGGTCCATGAATCAAAGCAAATTGGAAGTGGTCAAACAGGAGATGGCAAGAGTGAACATCGACATTCTAGGAATCAGCGAACTAAAATGAACTGGAATGGGTGAATTTAACTCAGATGACCATTATATCTACTACTGTGGACAAGAATCCCTTTGAAGAAATGGAGTAGCCATCATAGTCAACAGAAGAGTCCAAAATGCAGTACTTGGATGAAGTCTCAAAAATGACAAAATGATCTCTGTTTCCAAGGCAAACCATTCAATATTACAGTAATCCAAGTCTCTGCCCCAACCCGTAATGCTGAAGAAGCTGAAGTTGAACTGTTCTATGAAGACCTACAAGACCTAGAACTAACACCCAAAAAAGATGTCCTTTTCATTACAGGAGACTGGAATGCAAAAGCAGGAAGTCAAGAAATACCTGGAGTAACAGGCAAATTTGGCCTTAGAGTACAGAATGAAGCAGGGCGAAAGCTAACAGGGTGTTTCCAAGAGAATGCACTGGTCATAACACACACCCTCTTCCAACAACACAAGAGAAGACTCTACACATGGACATCACCAGATGGTCAATACCAAAATCAGACTGATTATATTCTTGGCAGTCAAAGATGGAGAAGCTCTATACAGCCAGCAAAAACAAGACAGGGAGCTGACTGTGGCTCAGATCATGAACTCCTTATTGCTAAATTCAGACTTAAATTGAAGAAAGTAGGGAAAACCACTAGACCGCTCAGGTATGACCTAAATCAAATCCCTTATGATTATACAGTGGAAGTGAAAAATAGATTCAAGGGATTAGATCTGATAGAGTGCCTGAAGAACTATGGACAAAGGTTCGTGACATTGTACAGAAGGCAGTGATCAAGACTATCCCCAAGAAAAAGAAATGCAAAAAGGCAAAATGGTTGTCTGAGGAGGCCTTACAAATAGCTGTGAAAAGAAGAGAAGCCAAAGGCAAAGGAGAAAAGGAAATATATACCTATTTGAATGCAGAGTTCCAAAGAATAGCAAGGAAAGATAAGAAAGCCTTTCACAGTGATCAATGCAAAGAAATAGAGGAAAACAATAGAATGGGAAAGACTAGAGATCTCAAGAAAATCAGATACCAAGGGAACTTTTCATGCAAAAATGGGCACAATAAAGGACAGAAATCATATAGACCTAACAAAGCAGAAGATATTAAGAAGAGGTGGCAAGAATACACAGAAGAACTATACAAAAAAGATCTTCACAACTCAGATAATCACGATAGTGTGATCACTCACCTAGAGCCAGACATCCTGGAATGTGAACTCAAGTGAGCCTTAGAAAGCATCGCTACAAACAAAGCTAGTGAAGGTCATGGAATTCTAGTTATTTCAAATCCTGAAAGATGATGCTGTGAAAGTGCTGCATTCTATATGCCAGCAAATTTGGAAAACCCAGCAGTGGCCACAGGACTGGAAAAAGTCAGTTTTCATTCCAACCCCAAAGAAAGGCAATGGCAAAGAATGCTCACCCTACTGCACAATTGCACTCATCTCACACACTAGCAAAGTGATGCTCAAAATTCTCCAAGCCAGGCTTCAACAGTACATGAACTCTGAACTTCCAGATGTTCAAGCTGGTTTTAGAAAAGGTAGAGGAACCAGAGATCAAATTGCCAACATTCATTGGATCATTGAAAAAGCAAGGACATATACATAATGGAGTATTACTCAGCCATTAAAAAGAATACATTTGAATCACTTCTAATGAGGTGGATGAAACTGGGGCCGATTATACAGAGTGAAGTAAGCCAGAAAGACAAACATCAATATGGTATATTAACACATATATATGGAATCTAGAAAGATGGTAACAATAACCCTGTATACAAGACAGCAAAAGAGACACAGATGTATAGAATAGTCTTTTGGACGCTGGGAGAGGGAGAGTGTGGGATGATATGGGAGAATGGCATTGAAACATGTATAATATCGTAAAAGAAATGAATTGCCAGTCTAGGTTCTATGCAGGATACCGGACACTTGAGGCTGGTGCAGTGGGATGACCCAGAAGGATGGTATGAGGAGGGATGGTATGGGGAGGGCGGTGGGAGGGGGGTTCAGCATGGGGAACACATGTACACCCATGGCAGATTCATGTTGATGTGTGGCAAAACCAATACAATATTGTAATTAGCCTCCAATTAAAATAAATAAATTTAAAAAATAAAAATAGATTTTTAAAAAAACATGTATTAAGCAATAGTCCTAAGGTGAACCTACTTGGAAAACCAGAATTCAGATATTAAGGAAATAATTTTATTGTACCAATTCTGAATCATTCTAAGCATGACAAATAGTTTTCTCTTTTGATTTATTTTTACATCATTTTATTGTCTCCAGCAGTGTTATCATTTAAAAACCAAATTAAACATAACCATGGGACAGCCAAAAGAAAAAGCAAAAACATTCCAGAAAAACATCTGCTTTATTGAGTATGCCAAAGCCTTTGACTGTGTGGATCACAATAAACTGGAAAATTCTGAAAGAGATGGGAATGCCAGACTATCTTACCTGCCTCCTGAGATATCTGTACACAGGTCAAGAAGCAACAGTTAGAGTTGGACATGGAACAACAGACTGGTTCCAAATAGGAAAGAGAGTATGTCAAGGTTATATATTGTCACTCTGCTTATTTAACTTATATGCAGAGTACATCATGAGAAACGCTGGGCTGGAGGAAGCACAAGCTGGAATCAAGATTGCTGGGAGAAATATCAATAACCTCAGACATGCAGATGACAACACTCTTATGCCAGAAAACAACTAAAGAGTCTCTTGATGAAAGTGAGAGAAGAGAGTGGAAAAGTTGGCTTATAGCTCAACATTCAGAAAACTAAGATCATGGCATCTGGTCCCATCACTTCATAGCAAATAGGAGGAGAAGGAGATGACAGATAATAAGATGGTTGGATGGTATCACTGACTCAATGAGCATGAATTGAATAAACTCAGGAGTTGGTGATGGACAGGGAGGCCTGGTGTGCTGTAGTCCATGGGGTGGCAAAGAGTCAGACATAACTGAGTGAATGAACTGATCTGAACTGAACAACCCTACACACCAGACCACCCCCACCACCAACTCTTTCCTCTGTTTTGTATGTGTTTATATACATATTTTATATATTAGCAAACTGTCTCTTGCCTCTAGAATATCACTTCAAAGAATCTGGGGCAGAGTTTTTATATTTGGAACATAAAAGAGCTCAATGTCTAACACAGTTGCACAGGAACAAAGGTTTACATGATGTTCAGGGGCCCCATTGTTTGTAAAAGCAGAAAGAAAGAACATTAGAGAAACTTCATCACCAAGGTAATGGCCATCTAATTATGCACATCTCTGCAATGGAAGTCTACACATCTACATAAAAGAATACTAACATAATTATTAACCAGGAAAGACAGTTGCTATATGGAGATCTGTATATGGATGTGTGTGGATAGACTGATGGATGGACAGCTGTGTATGTCTGAACATGAACCTGTCTACATGTGTACTCACAGATGAGAATGCATAGTGTAGAGAAGAGACTGACTCCACTTCATGACAGCTGACAGCCATTAAGCCTCACCTTTCTCACTTCCCTTGTACTCTAGCTTTTGAACAAACTGAAAAGAAAGACTGGGTGCTTCATCTTTGGTGCTGACAGGAGACTCAAGCCACCCAAGCCCCTGACCTCACATGGGAACCCTCAAATCTGACTGCAAAAAAAACTCCAACCAATTGCCTTGCCTGCTCTCTCAGAGACTTCAACTATGTAACTAAGCAATAAACCCTCTTGGTATATGTATGTGTCATCAGCCTTGATATGGGGGGCAGAGTTGGAGGGGGGGGTGGAGTTCCATCTGTGTCTACAGGTGACCATAACATGTAGATATGTAGAAAGATGTAGATATTTTTGAATACTTCTATCTACATATATACAAGTACCTATGTATAATACCTATGTACTAAGTTTATAGATGCATACATACAAACAGTAAGAGAGATAATATATCCATTAAAAAGGCATCTGGAAGAATACACCCCAAACTGTTAAGAGATACAGCAGTTATCTCTACTGATAGAATTACAGGGAATTTTTCTTTTCTCAGTTACACATTTCTGTATTTGAAATTTTACAAGCAACAAAGAGTACAGATGGGGGTCTCACCGCTAGAGTCCTATAGTCCATGGCTGAGGATTTTGGTCTTTATCACCAAGGAACGGCAAGGGCAAAATGATAAAGGGTTTAAAGCATCAGAACAACATAAGATCTGCACAGATGCAGGGAGGAAAGTGAAGGCGAGTAAGAGCATGGAGAGAGCAGGCAGGCTGCTGTCTTAGCCATCCGGTGAGAGGCGATGGTAGTCCAGACCAGCGTGGCGCTGCAAAAGGATAAAAGTAAGAATTTCGCATGTTAGGAGGTAAAATCCAGTCGCTTGGGGACTGGCTATGACAATGGGAGAGAATGGAATGGACAGTTTTCAGGGTAGATACAGATGCCATGCACCAATGGAAACTGAAGAGGAGTGGATCTAGGGAGAAACGTTATGATTTTAATATTGGCTGTGGTGAATTTAAGATGAGCTTGAGATATTCAAGCAGAAATGTTGAGGGGCAAATGGATGTGTGAATGTGCATCTCAGAGGAAAGCCTTGATCCTGAGATAAAATAAAGTCGGGAGTCATGTGCATATAGTTGGTAATTAAAACCACAAAAATGGGTGAAATCACCTAAGCAGAGAGTAAAAATATGAAAAGACGAGGATCTAATGTTGAGCAATAAGAATTCTCAATAATAAATTGCAGAGGCGAGGGTACCATGGATTCAGAAAGAGCAGCAGAGATGCAGGAGAAAGACTGCAGGTGATGGGTGCCACAGGAAGGGGAGGGCACGAGGGCATGGCCATCAGAATCCATGAAAGGGAGCCGGCCTGCGAGATGGAGGGTTAAAATGACAATTGTATTTGCAGATGTGGAACCAGATAGACAATAGCAAGAAGCATTTTGATGAAGTCAGGTGGTTGCAGCCAGGTTGGGACAGCAGGAGTGAGTAGAGGGAAAGAAATGAACACAGTGAAGAGAAAGAACTCTTAAGTAGTGTGGCTGGAGAGAAGAGGAAATGGAGTTTTACAGTCTGCAAGCTATGGAATCTTAACATGCTGACCAAAAGATTCAAGATGGAGGGGTAGACTGGAATCACATGACACGTATAATGATAAACCTGAAAAACTCATGAGAATTAAATGAAAATCCATTGGAATGAGTTCAGTCAGCTGCTTGAAAATCCATAGACAAAAAAATTGCCTCTCTAACTACAAATAACTAATTAAAATGTTAGACTGGAGGTTATAGTGAAAAAAAATCATCTATTTGCAATAATAATGAAAAGCCTTAAAATACCTAAGAATAAACATAATAAGATATACAGGCTCTATTTGAAGAAAACAATAAAATCCCAGCAAGGAACATGGAATAAATGGAGAGAAAAACCTTGTTTTTACATGGGAAGACAACTTTAAGAGAAAAAAGTCAAATTTTCCTAAATTAACTGATACATTTAATGAATTAACAATTAGAATCTTAATAGGATTTGGGCAGACAAGAGAAGCAAATTGCAAATAAATGGTTCTAAAGAATAGCAGTGAGAAAGAATAGCAGTGAGGTGGGGCTTATACAGCCAGATTTGAAAACATACTATAAACCCCATCTGACTAATGAAAAGAATATGACAATGATGAAACCAGACAGATCAATGGACTAAAATGGCAAAGCTAGAAATAGACCAAGTAATTGTGGGAATATAAGCAGACAGTTCTAATCCATGAATAAAAAATAGGTTATTCAATAAATAGTGTAGGGACAACTGGGCTGCCATTCAGGAAATCAAAGTTGTTTCCTGCATTTGACCTCACACTTTGATACTATAATAGCCTGAAAGAGGGCACATCAGATCAGGGATTTCTGGGTTAGAATCTGGGATGCATACACTTTGTGAAAATGAAGTTGTAGACTTAATGATTTGAACACTTTGAATTTTATGTGTGGGGGCTTCAAAGGTA
>SJYC01107715.1:0-17944 GCA_006408675.1 Madoqua kirkii | reverse complement strand
GGAGAAAATATTTGTAAGTGAAGTGACAGACAGGGGATCAATCTCCAAAATATACAAACAGCTCACACACCTCTGTGTCAACAACTGAATCCAAAATTAAAAAAAAAAAAATGGGCAGAATATCTAAGTAGACCTTTCTCCAAAGAAAATACACATACAGCCAAAACCACATGAAAAGATGCTCAACATCACTAATTATTAGAGAAATGCAAATCAAAACTACAATGAGGTACCACCCCATACCAGTCAGAATGATCATCACCAGAAAGTCTACAAGAATAAAGGCTGGAGAGGGTGTGGAGAGAAGCAAACTATTTCACACTGTTGTGATAAGTGACTTCAGTCACGTCTGACTTTGTTACCCGATGGACTAGCACAACAGGCTTCTCTGTCCATGGGACTCTCCAGGCAAGAAGACTGGAGTGGGTTGCTGTGCCCTTCTCCAGGAAATCTTCCTGACCCAGGGTGAAAATTGGTGCACCCACTAAGGAAAACAGTATGGGGATTCCTCAGAAAACTAAAAATATAATTACCATATGATCCAGCAATCCCAGTCTTAGTATACAGACTTAGTCTTATATACAGACAAAACTATAATTCAGAAAGATACAGGTACTTCTATGTTCACAGCAGCACTAGTCACAGTAAACAAGAAACAGAAACAATGTAAATGCCCGTCTACAGATGAATGGATAAAGACGATGTGGTACATATAGACAATGGAATACTACTCAGCCATGAAAAGAACAAAATGCCATTTGAAGCAACAGGGATGAAGCTAGAGATTATCATACTAGTGAAAGCAGAGAATGATAAATATTGTATGTGGAACCTAATTTTTAAAAATGATATAAATGAAGTTATTTACAAAATGGAAACAGACTCATAGATCTTGAAAACAACCTTTTGGTTACCAAAGAGGAAATATGGAAGGAAGAGATAAATTAGGAGTTTGGGATTAACATACACACATATACTACTATATATGAGGTAGATAACCAATAAAGACCTACTGTGTAGTACAGGGAGGTCTACTCAATAATCTATAATAAACTATGCTGATTAAGTTATTATGAAAAGTTAAGTTACACGAAAAGAATCTGAAAAAGAATGAATATATGTGTATATATATATAACCAAATCACTTTGCTGTACACATGAAATTAAGAATAGTATAATTCAACTACACTTCAGTAAAATTTAAAAATAAATATAGATTTCACAATGTAGAATCATCCTATGATTAATGCCATTATAAATATCATACTAACAACTGAAGAATTATTCCAATAAAGTATTTTAAATACATTAAGATATAAAAAGTACAACAACTATGATCATATTTGAGTATACTGTATATGCATATTTATATATATACACTTATACATACAGCAGGCTTCCCTGGTGGCTCAGAAGTTAAAGCATCTGCCTGGAATGCAGGAGACCCAGGTTCAATCCCTGGGTTGGGAAGATCCCCTGGAGAAGGAAATGGCAACCCACTCCAGTACTCTTGCCTGGAGAATCCCATGGAGGGAGGAGCCTGGTAGGCTACAGTCCACGGGGTCGCAGAGTCGGACACGACTGAGCAACTTCACTTCACTTCATACATATAGCAAGGCCTTCATTAACATATTTATATTTGTTGTTATCACTACTAAAATATTAGGTAGTAGTATTTTATTTCTTCTTTGTAGTTTCTGTGTTTTCAAAGCAGAAGGAAAAAAAATCACATATGGTCAAAACTGCTGTTGAAATCTCTTAAATCACTGAAAATACAGTAAGTTCAGTTCAACCTCTCAGTCATGACTGTTTGTGACACCATGGAATGCAGCACATCAGGCCTCCCTGTTCAACACCAACTCCCAGAGTCTTCTCAAATTTATGCCCATTGAGTCGGTGATGCCATCCAACCATCTCATCCTCTGTCGTCCCCTTCTCCTCCCACCTTCGATCTTTCCCAGCATCAGGGTCTTTTCCAGTGAGTCAGTTCTTCTCATAAGGTGGCCAAAGCATTGGAGTTTCAGCTTAAGCATCAGTCCTTCCAATGAATATTCAGGACTGGTTTCCCCTAGGATGGCCTGCTTGGATCTCTTTGCTGTCCAAGGGACTCTCAAGCGTCTTCTCCAACACCACAGTTCAAAAGCATCAATTCTTCAGCGCTCAGCTTTCTTTATAGTCCAACTCTCACATCCATACATGACTACTGGAAAAAACAGCTTTGACTAGACAGGCCTCTGTTGGCAAAGTAATGTCTCTGCTTTTGAATATTCTGTCTAGGTTGGTCATAACTTTTCTTTCAAGAAGCTAGTGTCTCTTAATTTCATGACTGCAGTCACCATCTGCAGTGATTTTGGAACCCCAAAAAATAAAGTCTATCACTGTTTCCCCATCTATTTGCCATGAAATGATGGGACCAAATCCAATAAACACAAACGTATCTATGAACCAGGCTTCCCCGGATGTTCGGTGGTAAAGAAACTGTCTGCAATGCAGGAGTCTGTCTGCAATGTAACAGACCCAGGTTCAGTCCCTGGGTTGGGAAGATCCTCTGGAGAAGGAAATGGCAACCCACTCCAGTATTCTTGCCTGGAGAATCCCATGCACAGAGGAGCCTGCCAGGCTACTGGACACAACTGAGCAACTAACACTTGCACTTACATGAATGCATAATTTGCTTTTGTATCTTTGACAACATAGTTTCTCAGTAAGTTTATTGCTTACTAGAAATCACTTAAAGATTTGATTAAATTGTGTTCCTTCCCTGTTATTTGACCTGAGGCCAAACTATAGTGGAGGTAATGAAGATAATGGCAACCTCCTTCAAAAGATCCCATGCACGCACTGCTACACTCAGTGCCCCCAACCATGCAGCAGGCCGTGGCTGACGCATGCTTTCACCGGAGGCTTCTGTACACTCACGGGCAAGTCTGGGTCAGTCTCTTGTGGGGTCACTGCTCCTTTCTCCTGGGTTCTGGTGTGCACAAGATTCTGTTTGTGCCCTCCAAGAGTCTGTTTCCCCTGTCCTGTGTAAGCTCTGGTGCTTCTATGGTGGGGCTAATGGTGATCTCCTCCAAAAGGGCTTATGCCACACCCCATCTACTGCACCCAGAGCCCCTGCCCCTGCAGCAGTCCACTGCTGACCTGCACCTCCTCAGGATACACACAAACACAGTTCTGTCTCAGTCTCTGTAGGGTGCCTGGGTGCTGGTGCACACAAGGTACGTTTCAGCCCTCCCAGCATCTCTGGCAGGTATGGGATTTGATTTTAAACCTAATTTAATCAAACATTTACATTGGATTAAAGATTTACTGAGCATGGCCCCACTCATCAGAAGAAGGCTGTTTCCCCTTCAGGCAGTCTCTCCTACCAGGAAACTTCCATAAGCCTCTTATCCTTCTCCATCAAGGAGCAGACAGACTGAAAACTACAATCACAGAAAAATAACCAATCTGATCACATGGACCACAATCTTATCTAACTCAGTGATACTATGACTCATGCCATGTAGGGCCACCCAAGATGGATGGGTCTGGTGAAGAGTTCTGACAAAACATGGTCCACTGGAGAAGGGAATGGCAAATCACTTCAGTATTCCTGTCTTGAGAATCCTGTGAACAATATGAAAAGGCAAAAAGATAGGACACTGAAAGATAAACTTCCCAGGTTGGTAGGTGCCCAATATGCTACTAGAGATCAGTGGAGAAATAACTCAAGAAAGAATGAAGAGACAGAGCCAAAGCAAAAACACCACCCAGGTGTGGATGTGACTGATGAAGGAAGTAAAGTCCAGTGCTGTAAAGAGCAATATTGCATAGGAACCTGGAATGTTAGGTCCATGAATCAAGGCAAACTGGAAGTGGTCAAATAGGAGATGGCAAGAGTGAACATTGATATCTTAGGAATCAGCTAACTAAAATGGACTGGAATGGGTGAGTTTAACTCAGATGACCATTGTACTAACTACTGTGGGCAGGAATCCCTTAGAAGAAATGGAGTAGCCATCATAGTCAACAGAAGAGTCTGAAATGCAGTACTTAAATGCAATCTCAAAAACGACAGAATGATCTCTTTTCATTTCCAAGGCAAACCATTCAAAATCATGGTAATCCAAGTCTATGCCCCAACCAGTAATGCTGAAGAAGCTGAAGGTGAATGGTCCTATGAAGACCTACAAGACCTTCTACAACTAATACTCAAAAAAGATGTGCTTTTCATTACAGGGGACTGGAATGCAAAAGCAGGAAGTCAAGAAATACCTGGAATAACAGGCAAATTTGGCCTTGGAGTACAGAATGAAGCAAGGTGAAGGCTAATAGAGTTTCGCCAAGACAATGCATTGGTCATAGCAAACACCCTCTTCCAACAACAAAAGAAAAGACTCTATACACCACCAGATGGTGGTGGACATCACCAGATGGTCAATATCAAAATCAGATTGATTATATTCTTTGCAATCAAAGATGGAGAAGCTCTATACAGTCAGCAAAAACAAGACCAGGAGCTGACTGGCTCAGACCATGAACTCCTTATTGCTAAATTCAGACTTAAATTGAAGAAAGTAGGGAAAATGACTAGACCACTCAGGTATGACCTAAATCAAATCCCTTACAATTATACAGTGAAAGTGACAAACAGATTTAAGGGATTAGATCTGATAGAAAGAGGGCCTGAAGAACTATGGACGAAGGTTCATGACATTGTAGAAGAGGCAGTGATCAAGACCACCCCCAAGAAAAAGAAATGCAAAAAGGCAAAATGGTTGTCTGAGGAGGCCTTAAAAATAGCTGTGAAAAGAAGAGACGGCAAAGACAAAGGAGAAAAGGAAAGATAAGCCCATTTGAATGCAGAGTCCCAAAGAATAGCAAGGAGAGATAAGAAAGCCTTCCTAAATGTTCAGTGCAAAGAAATAGAGGAAAAAATAGAATGAGAAAGACTAGAGATCTCTTCAAGAAAATTAGAGATACCAAAGGAAATTTTCATGCAAAGATGGGCACAATAAAGGAGAGAAATTGTATGGACCTAACAAAGGAGAAGATGGTAAGAAGAGGTGGCAAGAATACACAGAAGAACTATACAAAAAAGATCTTCATGACTCAGATAATCATGATGGTGTGATCACTCACCTAGAGCCAGACATCTTGGAATGCAAAGTCGAGCAGGCCTTAAGAAACATCGCTATGAACAAAGCTAGTGGAGGTGATGGAATTCCAGTTGAGCTATTTCAAATCCTAAAAAAATATGCTGTGAAAGTACAGCACTCAATATGCCATCAAATTTGGAAAACTCAGCAGTGGCCATGGGACTAGAAAAGGTCAGTTTCATTCCAATCCCAAAGAAAGATAATGCCAAAGAATGCTCAGACTACCACACAATTGCACTCATCTCACACGCCAGCAAAGTAATCCTCAAAATTCTCCAAGCCAGCCTTCAACAGAACATGAACTGTGAACTTCCAGATGTTCAAGCTGGATTTAGAAAAGGCAGAAGAACCAGAGATCAGATTGCCAACACCCGTTGGATTACAGAAAAATCAAGAGTTTCAGAAAAACATCTACCTCTGCTTTATTGACTATGCGAAAGCCTTTGCGTGGATCACAACAGCTGTGCAAAATTATTCAAGAGATGGGAATACCAGACCACCCTACCTGCCTCCTGAGAAATCTGTATGCAGGTCAAGAAGCTACTGTTAGAACTGAACATGGAACAATAGACTTGTTCCAAATCAGAAAAGGAGTACATCACGGCTATATATTGTCACCTTGCTTATTTAACTTATAAGCAGAGTACATCATGTAAAATGCTGGGCTGGATGAAGCACAAGATGGACTCAAGATTGCTGGGAGAAATATCAATAACCTCAGATATGCAGATGATACCACTCTTATGGCAGAAAGTGAAGACGAACTAAAGAGCCTCTTAATGATAGTAAAAGTGAAAAAGTTGGCTTAAAACTCAACATTCAGAAAACGAAGATCATGGCATCTGGTTCCATCACTTCATGGCAAATAGATGGGAACACAGTGGAAACAGTGGCAGACTATTTTGGGGGGCTTCAAAATCACTGCAGATGGTGACTGCAGCCATGAAATTTAAAGATGCTTGTTCCTTGGAAGAACAATTATGACCAACATAGACAGCATATTAAAAAGCAGAGACATCTTTGCCAACAAAGGTCTGTCTAGTCGAAGCTATGGTTTTTCCAGTAATCATGTATGGATGTGAGAGTTGGACTATAAAGAAAGCTGAGCGCTGAAGAATTGATGCTTTTGAACTCTAGTGTTGGAGAAGACTCTTGAGAGTCCCTTGGGCTGCAAGGAGATCCAACCAGTCCATCCTAAAGGAAATCAATCCTGAATATTCACTGGAAGGACTGAAGGTGAAACTCTACTACTTTGACCACCTGATGTGAAAAACTGACATATTTGAAAAGACCCTGATGCTGGAAAAGATTGAAGGCGAGAGGAGAAGGGGACAGCAGAGGATGAGATGATTGGATGGCATCACCGACTTAAAGGGCATGAGTTTGAGTAAACTCTGGGAGTGGGGGATGGACAGGGAGGCCTGGTGTGCTGTAATTCATGTGCTCGCAAAGAGTGAGATATGACTGAGCCACTGAATTGAACTGAGGAATCACTTACGAACCTGGAAAATTAATAGATTTTTCATCCCCATTAACTGGTAAACTTCCATGTATCATCTGATGAGTTGATTCAGTGTGTTTTCACGCCTCTGGAGGGTCAGGTATTCAACAGGCCAAGAAAAATTATTGCCCAGTTTTGACGATTCAATTAGGGTTTTTTTGAAACCCATAAAAAGTAAAGGTTTCTTTTTCATCCTTATCTTCGTTTTTTTGTTTGTTTTTTTCCTTGGGCAAAACTTTTAAATTTGTACATAGTCTTTCCACACTATCAGAAAAAGGGTGTTCCAAAATTCTGTAATCTCCCATTTCAGATGAGTACCTTATGATAAGCCTGCTCCCTTCTTGTCCTCTCCCAATCCCTTGCCAATTAACCCTTTAGCAACCAGAGTGCTCTTTTTAAAATACAAAAGCTGGTCACATTGCTGCTTAAAACCCTTCAATTACTTCCAACTTCTACAAAAAGAAATCCAAAGTCTTTAGTATGCCTGGGAGATAGGTGCTAAGTCTTTTCAGTCATACCTGATTCTACGATTCTATGAACTGTAGGTTCCTCTGTCCATGAATTCTCCAGGCAAGAATACTGGAGTGGGTTGCCATTTCCTCCTCCAGGGGATCTTCCTGATCCAGAAATCAAGTCTCCATCTCTTGCATCTCCTGCCCTGGCAGGCGGGTTCTTTACCATTCACTCCAACAGAGAAGCCCTGACTCCCGTATCTCAGCATTTTGTTCACCGTAGCTATCTTCTAGTCCAAGAACACACTGAGCTCTTCCTGCTCCAGGAACCTGGACCAGTTTTTATCTCACTTGACTGCTGTTACATTTTACCAGCTGTTAGCTTCTCACACACCAGGTCTCAACTCCCCAGAGAGGCCTTGTCTCTTCCTGTAATTATTGAAGTATAGTTGATGTACAACACTATTTAAGGTACAGGTGCACAATTTTTAAAGGCTACACTTATACATACTATATAATATTGGCTATATGAAGCCTTGACTTTTATAAAGGACTGTCCCTAATGGAATGTATGGATTTTAATTCAATTTATCTTTCAGGAAAGTAATTTTGAGCCAAAGGATATGGTGGGGGGTGGGGATGGGGAGGGAAGGCCTATCATTCCTTATCATTGTCTCCAACTTACTTTCCAGTTGAGTGCTTTATAGCTATGCAAATAATTAAGATATACCAATAATTTATTTGACTCATTTTGATTTTTTTCATATATGTAAAGTGTGTGTGCACTACTTACTCTGTTGTGTCCAACTCTTTTCACTTCCATGGATTGTAGCCTGCCAGGCTCCTTTGTCCATGGAATTCTCCAGCAAGAATACTGGAGTATGTAGCCATTCCATTCTCCAGGGGATCTTCCTGACCCAGGGACTGAACCCAGGTCTTCTGCATTGTAGGCAGATTCTTTACCCCAGTTATAAAGACCCTCTTGAAAGTATGCCTCTTGAGATCAAGAATCTTGTGGTGGCATGCTGCCAAATGTTTAACAGGCTTTCCAAAAACAGACCTAATGTAGTATTTGCCTGTGGCCATGGGATAAATACCACCACCATGCTAATTTCAAACTGCAATGTGACATCAACTAATTGCAAAATTACTCCCTAAAAATTTAACAGTTTTCACAAGCCAGGGCAGGTCAGTTCTGATACACCACTGGAACCTGGTCTGGCTTATTTACTGCTGTAAATAAAGAGAACAATGCCAGGCACAGAGCAAGCATGCAACAAGTGTTAGTTGAATATTAAATTGGAATACATTCTTTCTTTTTCTTTTTTTTTTTGGCTGAGCCTCATGGCATTCAGGATCTTAGTACCCAGATTAGGGATCAAACCTATGCTCCCTGAAGTAGAAGTACAGAAGTCCCTTATAAATCCTTGCTTCTATTCTATTATTTATAAATTGTAGCTTATGGAGTCCTTTTTGCATTCTAACTGCCAAACTGCGAAGTGAGTATCTAGAGTTTGTAGAGAATTACTCTGAAAGTAACTTGTCAAATGAGTCACCAAAGTAAATGACAGACAAAAGACAGAGGAGAGAGGGAAGGGGATTTGGAAGGGAAGGAAGAGGAGAAAGGAATAGAAAGAAAAGTGAAAGTAAAGCCAAACTCCTTGTCGATTGCCACACCTCTCAATGGTCCACAGACCAATGACACTGGATTCCCTCTGTTAAAACTATAGGTGATGACTCTTATATTAAGACTCAGAATTTCTGGGTGAAGTCCAGGAATCTTCATGTTATCAAGTTACCCTAGTGATTCCGATATGCACCAAAGTCTGACAACCACATCCAAGGGGACACTGACTAATGAACTTATGAGAGTGACACCAAGCTCTGTTGTCTCCTTGGAACAGTCTACCCCACCCCAAACTCAAGGCAAATATTCTACAAGCAATCAATTCTTCCTGGATTCTAACTTCCCATTCTAAACCTGGTAAGGAAAGAAAAATATTCCAATTTCATTGTGATCAAAATAATTCAACTAGACCTAGAAAGTATTTTTTTTGTTGAGAAACACTTGTTTGAATATTTAGTATCTTACATTGTCAGGGGACACTCAACTTTAAGGGATCCAATATGTTATTTTCTTCTTTTGTGTGCCATTTCTCAGGACTGTCTATTCCTTATCAGTTCCTGGAAAACAGGAAGGAGCAGAGCTGCATGCGGTTCTCAGGACTGAGATCATGAGAAAGGGCACCTGCTTGGATTCCCTTCAGTGACTCCCTTCAGCAGCTCTCTTCAGTGATCTTTTTCTTAAAGGTAATCTATTCAGTTATGCCCCTCTTACTCAGGATATGGAGTGCTTTCTGGCCCTTTGAAGATTGTTATTTGCTTGGCTTTGTTTTTGTTCAGTTTTTTGTTGTTGTTTTTTTTTTTTTACTGCCTAAAGCAGCCTTGTCTGAAGATATATGAACATGAGTTTCTGCAAATAAAGCACCCTTGTTTCACTCACAACTTGGGTCCCCGGCATCCTTCTCGTCGACTCCAGTTCCCAGGTCCCGGTCTACAAAGACCGTGACAAGTGGCGCCCAAACAGGGACCTGGTGAACACCCTTGGCAAGTGGGCAGAGTGACTGTTAGGACCTACAGAGGTCGGTAAGGGTGAGGATATAGTACAAATGGCTGGAAAGCCCCACCACTTTTCTACTTTACTTCATCATTTTTTTCAAGTTCAAAGACTTTTGGTTTTGCATCAACGGATAGAGGCTTGTCTCCAAACAGTGGTTAAATATAATCCCTGGTTCCCTGATGAAGGCAGTTTTGATTTAGAAATTTGAAACCAGGTTAAAGAAAATGTTGAACAAGTCGCAAGATAGAGAGAAAATAATCTAATAAATTTCTGGCCCTTGTTGGCCCTCATTAAAGCCACATCTTTCCATTTCAAGGCAATTCTAGTCTCCCTGATATTCATCAACAAGCAGAACACTCATTATATGAATATAAATTAGATGATGACTTTACAGAAGGCCCAATCAGAGCAACATAAAATGTTTCAAAACTTTCCCACCATCCCTGCTCTGGCTGTCCCAAGTGCTCCTCCTCTTTTAACGGTCACGAAACCAAAGGTCCCCTCAATTAGAGGACAAAATGAATCTCATGATGATTCTTCTGATTCTCTCTTTGACACTAAAGCCAACAATACTTTTTTTGATGTCAATGATAAGCCCCTAACACACACTCATATTTATGAAAACAGACGATCCACTCATTTTCCTTCACAATGAAGGCTTTGCAGTCTCGAGTCTCTGAGGCCAATGATCTTTTTGCCTTTCCTGTGTTAGGAAATGTTTATGCTCAAGGGCAACTAATACCTCAATACGAAGGCATTGATTTTTCTCACATGCAACAGATGAAAAAGGCTGTAACTCTATACAGCCCTCATTCACTAAAGAACTTCTAAATGCTATGGCATCTTCTATTGAAAATTTTATTCCTTATGATTGGCGAATTTTGATAAAAGCTCTTCTTAAACCAGAAAAATATCTTCAATGGATAACGTGGTTTCATGATGTGACCCAAGATCATGCCAATTCTAATGCTCAAGCTGGCACTCCCCAAAACCAAACTACTTTTAAAATGTTAACCGGTATGGGGCAATTTGATTCAGATACAGCACCCTCCTTTGTTGTATGAACAATTTAAAGAAGGTGTCCTTGAAGCTTGGGATCAAATTACTCCTCAAGGGGAACCTAAAAGTAACTACACAAAGATATTATAAGGGCCTAATGAAGCCTATGCTGATTTTTTAACTAGACTGGGAGTTTCTATCTCCCATAATGTTGTCAGAGAAGAGACAAGAGTACAGTTAGAAAAACTGCTTGCATATGAGAATGAGAATCAGGAGTGTCAAAGACCCATTACTCCAGTTCATGAGACTGGGAATATTATTGATGTTTGAAGGATTATTGCAACTTAGGATCAGAAACTCAGAAAATGCAAATGTTAGCTGAAGCAATGGCTGCTGCCTTTAAAAAGGGGAATGAGGGATGTTTTGTTTGTGGAGATAAAAGCCATTTTTAAAAGGATTACCCTAAAACACACACAGAAAAAATTAAAACTACTAAAAAACCTCCAGGAGTCTGCCCTCAATGTCATAAAGCGGTACTTTGGGCTAAAAAATTTCTAAGTATGATGTTTAAGGGAACTCTATTTTGGGATATTCAAAGATGGGGACTCCCCAGGTCCCCATCAACAAAAACCAGGGGCAAAGTCCATCTTTTCCCTCAAACCTTCAACATCCAGAAATGCTGCCATCGATATATCAGCCCTAAATGATTTTCTTCTTTTTCCTCAAGCAGTCTCTTCTAGAACACCTACCAGACTTTATGGACCTCTACCCCTACAAACCTTTGGCCTTATACTTGGCCAATCTAGTCTGACTTCTAAAGAAATTACTATTCACCCTAAAATAATTGATTCAGATTATAAGAAAAAAATTCAAATTGTTATGTCATCTCAGATACTATGACAGTTTTAAAAGGGGGACAAAATTGCCCAATTACTTCTTTGACCTTACATTTCTATTAACTCCTTTAATGGTATATGGACAGGTGGATTTGGTGATACATTCAAAAGCAATCCTTATGAACATCAATAGTATCTGAGTATGCATGACCAAATATAAATATCAAAATTAATGGCAAAAGATTTTCTGGTCTTGATACTGGATCTGACATTACCATTATTTCCAAACATTTATGGCCCAAATCTTGGCCTATATGATTTCTTGCCAAATTGCAGGGATTTTTCAAACCAAAATACAAGAGGTTTATAAAAATGTCCAAATATATCCATATGAGGGACCAGAAGGCCAGCCTGCAACCTTACAACCTTATGTGACAGATGCACCCCTTAATTTAATAGGAAGAGATTTACTTATGCAATGGCAAACTCAAATATATATTCCACATTTTTCCTAAGGGCCACTGCTCATTTAACAAACAGTTATTAAAATAACTTGGAAAAATGACAAGCCTATTTGGACAGAGCAATGGCCCCTTACAAAAGAGAAATTAGAGGCTGCTAAGGAACTTATAGATACACAATTGAAATTAAAACATATTGAGGAATCTTGTTCCCCTTGGAATTCTCTCATTTTTGTAATAAGAAAGAAATCTGGCAAATGGCGTCTTTTAACAGATCTTCAAAAAGTTAATACATCTGTGAAACCTATGGGTGCATTACAACCAGGAATTCCATCACTACCGCTATTCCTCAAAACTGGCATATTATTATTATAGATATACAGGATTTTTTTTTTTTTACTATACCTTTACACCCTCTAGACCAAGAGAGATTTGCTTTCTCATTTCCTTATCATAATCATATTGGGCCACATAAACAGTATCAATGGACTATGTTGCCTCAAGGAATTATGAATTCTCCCACCATGTGTCAATATTATGTAGCCAAAGCACTTGAGCCTGTGAGAAAACAATTTCCTGACTTTCTTTTTATTCATTATATGGATGATACATTGTTTTCAGTTCCATCTATTTTAGAAACTCAACAGATGTTTGACATAGCTCAACAATGCTTAAAATCTTCTAAATTAATCATTGCCCTTGAAAAGATTCAAACATCTACACCTTACTATTACTTAAGATTTGTTGTTAATAGACAACATATTACTCCCCAACTAACACAGATTCATGTTAATAAATTATCAACCTTGAATGATTTTCAAAAACTTTTAGGTGATATAAATTGGATTAGACCCTCTTTAGATATTACAAATTATCAACTAATTTATTTAACACTTTAAAAAGAGATTCCAATTTAAATAACCCTCATTCACTTTCACAATAAGCACGAGAAAAACTCTAATACAAAATAAACTGCAAAAACAACTTCTTACTCGTATTAGACTTGATTTACCTCTAGAATTATTTACACTCCCCTCTCTCCATTCTCCCACAAGACTTCTTACTCAACAAGAATACTCAGTAGAACGGCTCTATACCCATTTTAGAGGGACAGTCACTTACACCCTATCTTGATTTGATCACTCTAATCATTGTCAATGAAGAAACAGAGCTAAGATTCTAATTGGCTCTGATCCTCATAAAATTGTAGTCAGTCAGTCAGTTCAGTCGCCCAGTCATGTCAGACTCTTTGCGACCCCATGAATTACAGCACACCAGGCCTCCCTGTCCATCACCAACTCCCAGAGTTCACTCAAACTCATGTCCATTGCGTCAGTGATGCCATCCAGCCATCTCATCCTCTGTCATCCCCTTCTCCTGCCCTCAATCCCTCCCAACATCAGAGTCTTTTCCAATGAGTCAACTCTTCATATGAGGTGGCCAAAGTATTGCAGTTTCAGCTTTAGCATCCTTCCTTCCAGAGAACACCCAGGGCTGATCTCCTTTAGAGTGGACTGGTTGGATCTCCTTGCAGTGCAAGGGACTCTCAAGAGTCTTCTCCAACACCACAGTTCAAAAGCATCAATTCTTCATGTTAATAAATCTCAATTCGAGAACGCATTACAAACTTCTACCGATTTCCAAATAGCCTTTCTGGAATATTTTGGAGAAATTTCATTTCATTATCCTTCTAACAAACTCTGGAATTTCTTCAAAAATACTGAATTTATTATCTCTCACATTGTCACATCACAACCTATACCTCAAACTGATGTTTTCTATTTAGATGGGACTAAAAATGCCAAAGCCTCATTCTGGTCTCTCAAAGAATATAAAGCCTTTTATACTAAATTTCACTCTGCTCAACAAAACAAATTATATGCTCTCATTCAGGTTATTCACCTACATTCTTACCCTATTAATATAGTTTCTGACTCCTTATACTCAGTTTTTGTATTAAGAAATATAGAAACTTCTATCATGAATTCGAATCAATCTATTATCCAACAACTTTTTCTTGAACTACAATCTATTGTTAAGAACCGCACTTCCCCCATTTATATCACCCATATTCAAACACACTCTTTCTTCCTGGCCCTATGGCTCACAGCAATGAACAAGCTGATAAACTTGTCTCTTTTGCTACTCCTGAAGAGCAACATGCTCTATTACACAATAATCCTGGCTCATTACATCAAATTTGGAAAATTTCATACCGACATGCTCTACTTGTAGGCCCCTACATCTTTGATCCATTGCACAAAGTATCAGTCCTCGAGGATTACAACCCAATGAACTATGGCAAATGGATGGAACTCAGTGCCCTGAATTTTCTCCCTCTTCCTTCTTCCATGTCTCAATCAATACAAATTCTTTTACGTGGGCCACACCTCAAGGTGAAACTACAGAACATGTTATAACTCACCTGTTAACTTGCTTTACAATAATGGGGACACCTAGTTCTATAAAAACAGACAATGGCTCTACCTATATTTCTAGGCAATTCAAACAATTTCTGCAATCATTTTCTATTAAACATATTACAGGTATCCCTTATAGTCCACAAGCACAGGGCATATTTGAATGAGCACATCACACACTGAAACTACAAATAAAAAATTTTTTAAAGAGGGAATACACAGGAACACTTCTATCTTCCTTATCCAGAGCAGACTTTACTAGATTCCAATGTAATATATTCTTTAATCCTATAACTATTGTTAATACAGCTTTATTTGTTTTAAATTTTAACTTACTGCAAGGAGATAGTTTAACAAAAGGAGAAAAACATTTCGAGGCATTGAAGGATAACTCCCTTCCTCTGCCCATTTGGTATCAAGACAGGTTGACTAAACAATGGAAATCTGGAGAATTAATATTACAGGGAAAGGGGTATGCTTGTATTTCTCCAGATGGAGCCAGTGAAATCAGTTGGCTCCCTCTTCGGAAGATCCACCCCAGGGGAGCCACCTGCATTCAAGATAGAGAAGAAACAGCAAAATCCTCAGGAGGAGAAGTTTCCAGAACAAGCCATGGCGGCTTTAAAAATTTCTAAGAAATGCCGCACTTGACGTCATTGACTTTATGATCTCCCTACTTGGGGACAGATAAAAACCCTTACTAATCAAGCTGAAAATCTGGTTTCTCAACAGGGAATGCCCCAGAATCCTGAAAATATTTTTGTTGCTATGCTTGCTTTGCTTGCTTTTGCTTCCTCCACTCAGGCTGACTTGACTAATCACACTTATTGGGATTATATACCTAACTCCCCTTTATTGCAGGTTATAGAATGGACAGATATAGGATTGATCGTATCCACTAATGACTCAGTACATATGCCTCCTCCTTGGAGCTTGGAGGAGCCCTCTCATCCTGAGGAAGAAGGAAGACTAACATTTCTCTGGGCTGTGAAATCCTTCCTTTACGCATGGGCCCAGCAGAATTATGTATTAATGTTAGTCGACAAACATGGGCTTTCATCCTGCCTCCAAAAAAGAACTTCTGCACATTGTTTAGACTGTTTACTGCCCTGTCCTTTGACAAGAACCATGTCAATACTACCAAAACTCTAGGAAAAGGACAAAAGTTGGAATGTAAGGGGTTTACTTATAAGGATTTTAAATATACTCCTGTTTGAGATACATGTCAAGCTAAATGTTTGTGGCCAATTACTCCACTGTTGATTGGGGACCCTATGGTATGTGGTTATCTAAGTGCTCAGATGATATTAATAGTACTATGTGTGATTATGTTACTCAAGTAACACGGAAAATTACCAACAGTTCAATGGAACACTTCCATGACAAAGGACTTCTTGGCTGGCTTGACGGCAGAATGGCAACTCCTCACCCTCCATCATCCTCAGGAAACGAACTGGGCCTGAACAATGGGACATCTGGAAGCTTGCTACAAGTACTGAAAAGCTTGGAACTTGGACTGGATATTTCACAGGGACCAGTCATAGTCATAGTAACTATTCTTTCCACTATAATTATTCATATTTTATACAAGTTGTGTTCCTCTTCCTTTTGTTATAGCCATAGGAAACTTAAAATTTAATAAGACTTTACATTCTGTGACTTGTATAGATTGCAAATTGTATACTTGTCTTAATTCCTCTATTTCTCTAAAAAACAAATCCCTTTTGATTCTTCAATCTTGATGTAGTCTGTTATTGCCAGTAAATCTCCACTGACCCTGGAAAGAGGGTCCCATGGCAAGACTTGCCTCCCAGTTACAAAATTACTCCGACTATCCAAGCGATTCATTGGATGGTTAATTCTTGTTTTTTGACGGTTAATAGCCATTTGCACCACTGCTGCTGTTGCAGATGTTGCTTTACAAACTTCAGTTCAAACACAAAACTTCATTCAAAATTGGACTAAAGATGCTCATACTATATGGGTTACTCAGGTTCAGACAGATAAAAAAGTTCAAGATAAAATTCAGGAATTAAAAACAGCCATCCAATGGGTTTGAGATCAATGAATAGATTTACAAAAACAAGTATTACTAAACTGTGATTGGAATTCTACTCAATTTTGTATCACTCCTTTTCGGTTCAACAATAGTGCTCACAACTGGGAACAAATCAAATTTCATTTGCAAGATACACATAATAATGCTTACTTAAATGAACAATTCTTGCAAAAGGAAATCCTTGAAATCTTCTCTAAGAGTCTACCCTTTTCCAACAACTTGGAAACCTTAGCTGAACAGCTAGCTGATCAATTATCTGGGCTAGACCTTCGAAGATGGTTTCAAAGCATTACACATAGTATTGGATCTGGAACTATAACGCTGATAATTATCCTGATGATTATATTTGTAATATACCAATGCCTCTCAACTAAAATTGTTCAAACTAAACAAATTCAATTGGTCAGAGCCTTTTTCACAAAGTATCTACAGTTCAGTTGTTCAGTCATGTCTGACTCTTTGCAACCCCATGAATCACAGCACGCCAGGCCTCCCTGTCCATCACCAACTCCCGGGGTTCACTCAGACTCGCCTCCATTGAGTCAGTGATGCCATCCAGCCATCTCATCCTCTGTCGTCCCCTTCTCCTTCTGCCCCCAATACCTCCCAGCATCAGAGTCTTTTCCAATGAGTCAACTCTTCGCATGAGGTGGCCAAAGTACTGGAGTTTCAGCTTTGCATCGTTCCTTCCAAAGACATCCCAGGGTTGATGTCCTTCAGAATGAACTGGTTGGATCTCCTTGCAGTCCAAGGGACTCTCAAGAGTCTTCTCCAACACCACAGTTCAAAAGCATCAATTTTTTGGTGCTCAGCCTTCTTCACAGTCCAACTCTCACATCCATACATGACCACAGGAAAAACCATAGCCTTGACTAGATGGACCTTAGTCGGCAAAGTGATGTCTCAGCTTTTTAATATGCCATCTAGGTTGCTCATAACTTTTCTTCCAAGGAGTAAGCGTCTTTTAATTCCATGGCTGCAATCACCATCTGCGGTGATTTTGAAGCCCAAAAAAATAAAGTCTGACACTATTTCCACTGTTTTCCCATCTATTTCCCATGAAGTGATGGGACCGGATGCCATGATCTTCGTTTTCTGAATGTTGAGCTTTAAGTCAACTTTTTCACTCTCCTCTTTTACTTTCATCAAGAGACTTTTTAGTTCCTCTTCACTTTCTGCCATAAGGGTGGTGTCATCTGCATATCTGAGGTTATTGATATTTCTCCCGGCAATCTTGATTCCAGTTTGTGTCTCTTCCAGTCCAGCGTTTCTCATGATGTAGTCTGCACGTAAGTAAAATAAGCAAGGTGACCATATACAGCCTTGACGTACTCCTTTTCCTATTTGGAACCCGTCTGTTGTTCCATGTCCAGTTCTAACTGTTGCTTCCTGACCTGCATACAGATTTCTCAAGAGGCAGGTCAGGTGGTCTGGGATTCCCATCTCTCTCAGAAT
>SJYC01107714.1:0-22728 GCA_006408675.1 Madoqua kirkii | reverse complement strand
TTCTCCAGGCAAGAATATTGGAGTGGGTTGCCATTTTCTTCTCCAGGGAATCTTCCTGACCCAGAAATCGAACCCAGGGTCTCCTGCATTGCAGGCAAATTCTTTACCATCTGAGCTACAGGGAAGCAGTTATTATTGAATGTTTATTAGATGAAGTATAATGTATATCACTTTATTATATCTAGTTACAATGTCCAGTGAGGGCTCCCCGATAGCTCAGTTGGTAAAGAATCCACCTGCAATGCAGGAAACCTTGGTTCAATTTCTGGGTCAGGAAGATCTTCTGGAGAAGGGAAAGGCTACCCACTCCAGTATTCTTGGGCTTCCCTTGTGGCTAAGGTGGTAAAGAATTTGCCTGCAAGTCCATGGGCTCACAAGAGTTCAACACGACTGAGGGACTTTCACACACTAAACTTGAAGTAATGCAGTTTTATACTTTTCATAACAATGATTTTTATTAATTTTAAGACATTTATGGAAATTTTGTTTTTAATCTAGATTTTATTAAATGTTAGAAAAACATCAACCATAAATCACCTTTGCTTCTTAATGACTGCTAACATTTTAGAATTTCTTTCAAGAATATATCCTAAATGTTTATGAACAAAAGATCTTTTTTGTACAGTTCTTCTGTGTATTCTTGCCACCTCTTCTTAATATCTTCTGCTTCTGTTAGGTCCATACCATTTCTGTCCTTTAATGAGCCCATCTTTGCATGAAATGTTCCCTTGATATCTCTAATTTTCTTGAAGAGATCTCTAGTCTTTCCCATTCTGTTGTTTTCCTCTATTTCTTTGCATTGATTGCTGAAGAAGGCTTTCGTATCTCTTCTTGCTATTCTTTGGAACTCTGCATTCAGATGCTTATATCTTTCCTTTTCTCCTTGGCTTTTTGCTTCTCTTCTTTTCACAGCTATTTATAAAGCTTCCCCAGCCAGCCAGTCAGCCCCAATTATGAAAAAATAAAAAAGGGGGAACTGTCAGGGGACATTCAGCTTTAAGGGATCCAATATGTTATTTTCTTCTTTTGTGTGCCATTTCTCAAGGACTCTCTATTCCTTACTAGTTCCTGGAAAACAGGAACGAGCAGCGCTGCATGCAGTTCTCAGGTCTGAGATCATGAGAAAGGGCACCTGCTTGGATTCCCTTCAGGGACTCCCTTCAGTGACCTTTTTCTTAAAGGTAATCTATTCAGTTATGCCCCCTCTTACTCAGGATATGGAATGCTTTCTGGGCCTTTGAAGATTGTTATTTGCTTGGCTTTGTGTTTTGCTCAATTTTTTAACTGCCCAAAGCTACCTTATATGAAGATATATGAACATGCGTTTCTTCAAATAAAGCACCCTTGTTTCACTCGAGGCTTGGGTCCCTTGCATCCTTCTTCTTGTTGACTCCAGTCCCTTGGTCCCAGTCTACAAAGACCATGATATTGCATTGATTGCTATTGATCATTGTTACTGTTATTAGCTAACACTTACTGTTAGCAAGTGTTAGTTGCTCAGCTATGTCTAACTGTTTGCGACCCAGTGGACTATAGCCCACCAGACTATTCTATCCATGGAATTCTCCAGGCAGGAATACTAGATAGCCATTCCCTTCTCCAGGAGATCTTCCCAACCCAGGGATCAAACCCAGGTCTCCCTCATTACAGGCGGATTCTTTACCCTCTGAGCCACCAGGGGAGCCCAAGAGACTATTTCTAAAGTCTGGAAAAACAACTATACCTCAGTCTGATCAATAGGATCAATATTTTACTGCTGTCGTTCACCATTTTGCTCTTTTCTGAAATGGTAAAATAATAAGTCCTAAAGAACTCCAAAAAGCAAAATTGCAAGACCAAACCTGCCCTCATTTTAAATTAAGACAAGGAGGGGTGGGAACTTCCCTGAGGGTCCAGCAACTAAAACTCCACCTTCCAAAACAGGAGACTTGAGCTCAACTCCTGGTCAAGGAACTAAGATCTCATATGCCAAGGGGCTAGTGAGCCTGTGCTTTAAAGCTAGAGAAGCCCTCACGCCACGATGGAAGATTCCAAGTGCTGCAACTAAGACTCGAAGCAGCCAAAAATAAAAAAGACTTTTAAATAAATAAAGATGAGAGGGCAAAACATGCCCAAGATCGTCTTAAGAAAAATGGTAGCAAAATCCTCTGTTTAATTATGGGAAATACACATGACAGTCTGCTCAGCGCATCCCCATCCAAAACTCTCTCCAGAAACTACCCCCAGCTCCCCCTGCTGCTTCTGTGCATAAGCTGACTCTTGGCTGCAACTGATGTAGCTCAAGTATGAACACCTGACCAGGCCTGGCCAGTGGAATGCAGGGAAAGCATCTTTCTGGGATGTAGAGAGCACATTGGTATCTTCTGGTAGCTGGATCTAAGGAGAGATGTCTAGGATTTGTAAGGCGGCAAGGTCCATGGGCAAGCACAACACACTGGTCTTGAGGGCTCACAGTCTGAATGCTCAGTGACCACAGGCCATAGACAAATGTGAGGAGGCAGAGCCTGGGTCCCCGACAATGTTCACCGCCTGGATCAGGCCCACCCAGCACTCTGCCTCACTCTTGTTTTCGGCTGCAGCCAGGGCAGGCGGATTTTCATTTCTGTGGCCAAAACAGAATGACCAATGCAGAGGGGCAAGCCGTTTGGTCCCTCTGAGGAACCATGACCATGTGGGTTACCATATCTGCCTCTGATTCCCTCCTGAAACAAGGTCCCCCTACCATGGTCCAGATCACCTCTGGAATTTCTCCCAGCCTGCAACTGGTTTGCCCGAGTGCTAGACTTGCCCTTCCCAGGGCCACCTCCCTGCACCCTGGTTCAGCCTCCCTGCATGTTTGTGTTCTGTTTTTCAACTGCACCCTTGACAGCAGAGTTGGAGCCCACTGTCACTGAACGGCTCCACCTCCCCGTGTTATTTGTGTCCTTTGCACCTTTCGCCAACAATGTCCAGCAAAATCCAAACCCTTCACATGACACAATGCATGCTGTTGACTGGAAGCATTGATTTAGCCTCTTTTCCCACCAAATTCACCAGACAATGAGAAAACAGCACCTCAAGGAAACTTAAGTAGACAAATCTTTGGTTAAAACCTTAACCTGAAGGGACCCAGGCTGCTCTCTCCCCACTTGCCTTAGACATATCCTCCCTACCGAGACTGCTGGGCTGTACCTGGGATATAAACGGTGCCACCATTGCTCCAATGCGACACAGGGAGCCACTGGTCCCCAGCCCCAAAGCACGCATCGTCTGGGGTAGACCTGGATGGGGGCAGTGTAGAAAGCATTAGTTAGTTTAGACTCCTTCTTTCCCAAGTCCTCTGTTCTTCCCTCTCCAGGTCAGGCTTTGATAATATATAAAAGGCCAAATAGTCTATACAGATAGGATAAGAATAGAAGATGTTCATTTTCTCAGGTATATAACTTTGAATTTTAACAGTATCAGATAATGAACATTTAGAAATTATCCTTTCAGTGAGCAAATTCCAAAATATGTGTTTAATATTCCAAATGTGCTTTTAGAAAGCTAAACTTTGGAATCAGACACAGTTCCACCTTAGAGCTATAAACATATAAGGTGGTTCTACTGAATGGAAAGAAAATACACTCCAAATAATAACAATCCAAGCAAATCTTTAATATAGATATAGGGAACTGACTGAAGTGTCAGATACATACCACACCATCCCTCATGTCTGCATTTTAAAACCAGATGGCACAGTCCACTTTCTTTCATTTATAGCAAGACCTCATTAATCTGCAATTCAGGAGACCTAAGTTCGATCCCTGAGTAAGAAAAATCCCCTGGAGAAGGAAATGGCAACCCACTCGAGTGTTCTTGCCTGGAAAATTCCATTGACAGAGAAGCCTGGCAGGCTATAGTCCATGGGGTTGCAACCCTCAGACATGACTTACTGATTAAACCACCACCAAAAATCTGTACTTCATTGATTTCAGAATTCTTGATAGGCAAATATTTAATAATGAAGATTATATGAAGAATATATAGGGAGAATATATGAAAGAATGCTTCTTAATTTTGGAAATTTTTCTCTGAATGCTATGTAATACTGATCAGTTTTTATCAGTTCACCAAAGTAAAGCATGTGACCTCTCTACACGCCATCTGTCAGATGCAACGAGATGTTATCCTGCCCCAGGGGAAACCACTGTATTTATAAAAGATGACCTGGCGGATGAGTGCCTTTTCATGGAGTTCTTTTCTTTTTGCGGAAAATGAGGTTACTGCTATTGAGAACAATGGATTCAGATAACAGAGACAATCTTTGCTCTAATATCAATATTTTTGTTTTTTTGACAATTCTAGGAGATGAAATAATCAAGACAATCATCTTTTGGTACACATCTTTGATTTTTTTTTTTAAGCCATAAGTATCAGGGGAAAACAATACTTAGAAGCAACCTTTAAATGAACATGTTCCAAAATATGTTAAATTGAATATTCCAAATATAACCTTAGAGGTACACCAAAATACATACAGACCTTTAAGTTCACAAATTCACCATAATTTTAGATTTTGTCAATGGAACTAAATGAAGAATTATGCATTGATATATGTCAAATATGTTATAATATCCTATTTTTAATCTGTATGAGAGGAAAAGAATTTTTCCTGTGGCTTTAATGATTTTGATGTGTGATATCTGTATTCTAAACAGACTTTTACCTTTCCTGATATGAAAATGAATGCAGCCTTAACAGTCCCTATAGCACCACTTTCTTTAACTCAATGAAAGACAAAGCCAGTTAGTTAAAATACTATTTCCTATTCAGACATTGCTTATTCTAGGAATGTTTGCTCTTTAAACTGGGGCTTTCTGAGGAGCCCCCTCAGAAGTAGATGTATTAAGTATATGGAATAATTCAATAAATTAAAGATAAATTACTCTTATATTTGAATTTAAGCCACACACAAAAAACAGCAGCGTGGGATGTGATCTTTCAAAAGAAAAAAGTTGAAAAATATATTCTAACTTCAAAGAGAGAGAAATAGGGTGCTTTTACATTTTATAAGCAACATGAAGGTATCAGCCCTATTTCTTCAGGAAGAAGGGTAAGCGGGCAATGAAGGTTTGTTGTTGTTGTTAACGTGAATGTGATTTACTGAGAAAGGAGAAGGTCCTATCTTTCTTCTCAGAGACTGGCTTTCACTAGACCCCATGGGGCAGGAGAAAGACCACATCAAATACACCTTCTGGTGTCATTTTAATAGGATGTTTTTAGAAACTCATCAAAAGTCAGCAGCAGCCAGGGACGCGTTATCTACAGACGAAACCTTGATGAAAGCAATCCCTTCCCCAAAACTAACCTCGGCAGTGTAAATGTAGATGGTGTTGAAGTTGGCTGCCACCAGAGCCCTCAGCATGAAGAGGAAGCCGATGAGGCCGGCACTGGGGAACCAGAAGGGAGATATCACAAAGGCAATATGGGAAGACCTTCCGGGGCCCCCATCCCAGTGCATTATAGTGGGCAACACACACACACCCGTGGAGACCAGGTCCCCAGGGTGCGGCTCATCGGCTGGCCAGACCGTGGGGTTCAAAAGCAAAAGCCTGACTCAGACCTTCAATCCCGTTCCCCCAAAGTGTGCCGTTCCAGCCTGTCCTCCCCCTAGGATAAGCACACCCCTGTGACCACTCCTGGAAAATGGTACAGTGTGCAGAATAAGTCATACACAGTATGAATGAGGCCACCCGAGTCACACATTGAGTGCAATGAATTTTCCCACCACAAGTATGCTATCTACATCACTATCTTGACAATGGTGCAGCTCATTTGGTCAGTGACTAGAGTCCCCATTCTCAAGGAAGCTTTGTATAAAGATCCTAAATATCTTGGTGAGCATACTCAATACTCCCAGGCTAGTCCTGTTTCAGGGGCAAAAAAGGAGTAGGATGGGCAGAGGTAGCTTGTACTCTACTTTCCTAGGGAAAGGGACTTGTTCCTGATGTGCACTGAAGGCCATGGGTCAGGAGACCTCATTTTATTTACTGGTTTTTTTTTCGGGCTATGGGGCATGTGCGATCTTAGTTCCCCAACCAGGGATCGAACCTGCATCCTCCGCAGTGGAGGCATGGAGTCTTAACCACTGGACTGCCAGATAAGTTCCCAGGAGACCTCATTTTAAAACCACCACTCAAAACTAGATTGTTCCAAAGCAAATACCTTGAGGTGCAAATATTAAGGAGCAGGAAGAATAAAGCCGTACATCCCATGGTAATAGAAAGGCTCAGCCGTCTCCCAAGGAAATTAATGCCCAGGATATTTAAAGGATTCACTGGGGAAAAAAAAAAAAGACAATTTTCAGAACTTTGACAGCAAATGGCATTTATCAACACTGGCATGCTTTCCTCCTTGTCATTTCATAAAGAAACAATCCAGACCTCATGAGTATTGCAGCCAAGACCCAGTCACACTGTCATCAACATCATGCTCTTTCCACATCCTTTTCCCATGTGGGTCTGAGAAAAACAAGTACTGGCGTATGCGAAGGATATTTTATGCCCAGGATGTGTATTACTGCATATAGGTCTATTGTAAACTACCCACTTGTTTGATCTATAAATATTTTATGCTATTTTTCAAATTCAAAATGCCATGAATTTGGGGGTGGGGGTGGTATATAACACAGTATGTGGAACTTCCCCATTTAGGACTCAAACCCACAGCCCCTGCAATGGAAGCATGGAGCCTTACCAACTAGACCACCAGGGAAGTCCAAGGTGCCAATGATTAAGTACCAATATTTTATGCCTATTAAGCAGAAACGGTGCTTCCAAAGGGAAATCTAACAAGTCACTGTAAGACATATCCCCGTTGCAAAGATATTACAATGTGGGGGAATGCATCTTAGAATTGATTGGATAAAGTAATTCAAAGCTCTATGCCTCCAGACTCGTCCTCCTTACATGCATTCACACTGGAGACACATCAACATGATTTGGGGACTCGTCTAGTCCTACGAGGCAAGAGCCAAGTGTATGACAAGCCACTCTTCTCTGTGAGGCTCTGAGTTGCCTGTCCCCCACCCAAACCAGAAAGCCACCCAACAGAGAGAGACACTTACGAGCAATTTCGCCAATGGTGCTGATAATCATGGTCCTGTAGTCGGAGGGGGCGAACATGTGGCAGTAACAGGGGCTCTGACTCTCCTCCAAGACCCCCACGGTCACAGCCACCTCGGACTCAGACCGCGAGCCACAGACTAGGTCCCGTTCCAGCAGCTCGGCACTGGCCAGGATGACCCCGTAGTAGGCAAAAGAGATGCCCAGCCTGGAAGCAAGAAAAGATGGGCATAGGAAAGGCTGTCTCCAGGCCTGAAGAAGGGGTAGCCCCATGAGAGGTGGGGAGAAGCAGGGAGAGCTTTTCAGGTGGAAGGCACAGTGTGTGGGAAGGGAAAGGAGGGGAGGGGAAAGTGGGGTCACACTTCGGGGGGAGACTGGAGGGTGGCCTTCACCAGAGACTGCACGGTGAGAAACGGATTTGCAAGAAAAAGCAGAAAGGGCCCAGAGGACCCCTCAGGCCAGGAGAGAGTTTTATCACAGAGTCAGAACAGAACTAACATCTCACGGAAGCGGCCCCCCTCATTCTTCAGCTCGTGTGCTCTGTTACCTTAGCCCTGAATACACAGTTAACTACCAAAGCACCGTTGCTTGTGCCCAAACAGCTTATTAAGTTCCCATCCCACGTGGTCCTGGGTTAGTTATTGCTACTACGTTCATTTCCTACGTTCATAAGTTCGTTTTCAGCCTAGAAACCTTGCAAATAAGCAGATAGGGGCGGTAGAGTAAAAATAACAAATATCGATTTGAAGTTTTGCAGAAACCCTGTGAGCAAACAGAAGAACAAAGAAATGTTAAGCTTCCCTTGAAGGCCAGTGGCTCCAAGAAGTCTGCAATCCGTCATGACCCTTTCATCTCGAACCTTCCCACCCTCATCTTTCCCTCGGCTGAAGAGCAGCCTGAAGGCTACTCTAAATTAAGATGGTTCTTTGAAACTGTAGCCCACCATCCTGTCAGTCTGCTGGCATTCTGGAAAAGGCGCTATAATCTGCCTCAACACCCTGTCTTCTACTTGCCTGTCATGCGGCAAGCAGCGCAAGCTTTCCTTCTCTGCAGCTACTCCAACACGCGAGCACAAACAGTGCTTTAAACAGTTCGCAGCTATTGTCTGGCAGTCCTGGAGGTCAGCACTTCAGTGGGTCTGGCCGACCTCTCTGCTTGGTGTCTCAGAAGGCAGAAACGCCAGTGGAGGCAGGGCTGCTCCCCTTTTTACGGGAGAATCCATCTTCAAGCTGATCCAGACGGCTGGCAGAACCCGCTGCACAGGCTGAAGGACTCATGTCCACATCCTCGCTGGCTGCCGACCAGTGGTTTTCAGCTTCTGCAGACTCCACTTGTTCCTTGTCTGCGGAGCCAGCGAGAGCAGTCATGTCCTTCCTGTGCGCCTGCCTCACCTCACACTTTCCTGCTGCAGCTCTGATTCCAGCTGGAGAGACTTCTCTAAAGACTCGGGTGATTAGATTGAGCCCACCTGCCTAATCTAGGTTACGCTCCCTGTTTTAGGTCTAATAACCATACTTATTACATCCATGTGCTACCTTCACACCCACAGTCAAGTGTTTCATTAAATCACCAGGTGTTGGAAATCTTGGGAGTCATCTTTAGAATTCTGGCTTTCAGAGGTCAGGAAGCCATGCAAGGTTTTATGCTTTATATTTCCTTCATCTCTCTCTCTCTCTCTTTTTTTTTTTTTTGATCTAGTCTTAAATATTTTTATATATTTAAAATAAATATAAATGTTTATATATTTAAAATAAAATTTATTTTATTTAAATATAAACATAGCATACAGAAAAGTTCATATATCAAACTGAAAAAAAAGAATAGTCAGCCTCCTAGAAGCCCCCCTCATGCCTATTTTATGAAAATGGTTATTGAAGCCACAGGTAAAAGACATATGGGGACAATTAGGGGAAATCACATATATTCTGCACACTGCATGATACTAGTGATGATTGTTAATATTTTTTCATATTTTATTTACTTGGCTGCACTGGATCTTAGTTGTGGCAAATGATATCTTTAGTTGCGGCTCTTTAATTGCGACACGTGGGATCTAGTTCCCTGACCAGGGATCAAACCCAGGCCTCCTGCATTAGTAGTGCAGAGTCTTAGCCAATGAACCACCAGCCGGTCCCACAATTGTTAACCTTGTTGGTGTGATTATAGGGTTGCAATCAGCTAAGTAGTTGAGACTCCTAATGAAGTACCTGGGGATGAAATGGCATGAAGTGTTGGGCCTACTTGGAAATACTTCAGAACAGGAAAAACAGCCAAACCAAATGGGTGAATATCTGTGACTGTCAGATCTAAGCGGCAAGTAAATCAGACTTCATCATGGTATCCTCTCTGCTCTCTTGTGAGCTTGGAAACTCTCATCATGAAATAATGAAATATTTAAAAAGAAGACAATAATCACCTTGTTATTAAGGTAGCTTTAAATTTTGTTTAATTTCCAAATACTGAGAGTATTTTTAAAATTAGAAAGTCTCAAAAGGAGACACATCAACATACTCTTAGTGATTATATCTGGGAAAGGCAGACAACCAAATTCAATCACTATCATTAACTTTCTACTGTTCTAAATCTTTCTATAAGTGGAAGCATATATTATGCATTCTGTGTCTAACTTGCTTTGCTCATTTGTAAGATTCAGCCATGTTGAGGGCAGAGCATGAGTTTTCTCATTTTTATTATTGTATGGTATTCTATTTTACAAATATAACACAATTTATCCATTATACTGTTGATGGGCATATGGGTTGTTTTTAGTTTGGGGCTGTTACAAATAAAATAATGCTATTTTATTTTACTTGGCATTTATTTTACTTGGCATTTCTGTTGAATATAAATCTAGGTGTGAAACTGCTGAGCTATAGGTTATGCATACTTTCAACTGCAGTAGAAATTGTTAAACAGTTTTTCAAAGTGATCATTCTAACTTGAAATCCAATCATCAGTGTATAAAAATTCTAGTTACTTTACATCCTCTCCAACGCTTGATTGGGAAGATCTCCTGGAGAAGGAAATGGCAACCCACTCCAGTACTCTTGCCTGGAAAATCCCATGGACAAAGGAGCCTGGTAGGCTACAGTCTGCTGCTGCTACTGCTAAGTCACTTCAGTCGTGTCCGATTCTGTGTGAACCCATAGACGAAAGACCACCAGGCTCCCCCGTCCCTGGGATTCTCCAGGCAAGAACACTGGAGTGGGTTGCCATTTCCTTCTCCAATGCATGAAAGTGAAAAGTGAAAGGGAAGTCGCTCAGTTGTGTCCTATGTGACCCCATGGACCGCAGTCTACCAGGCTCCTCTGTCCACAGGATTTTCCAGGCAAGAGCACTGGAGTGGGGTGCCATCGCCTTCTCTGCCTACAGTCTATGGGGTCGCAAAGACTGAGCAACTTCACTTTCTTTCTTTCAACGCTTAATACAGTTTTTTTAACTTAGCCGTTCAGGTGGATTTGTAGTGGTTTCTCATTTGGTTTTAATTTGTATTTCCCTGGAGACTTTAAGGTTGAACATGCTTTCATGTATTTATTTGATACACATTTCTGGTAAAGTGGCCGTTCAAGTCTCTGGCCTATTTCGCTACCTGGTCAGGTATGATTTTCTTGTTGAAATAAGTTATAGAACAGTAACATATAAATAATATATAACATGTATATGTAATTTGTTGGACATAATATACTATACATCTCTTTCTCAGTTGGTGGCATACTTTCCAGGCTCTTAATTTAGTGTAGACAAACTCATCACTCTTTTCTTTTAGTGTTAGTACTCTTTGTGTCCTATTTGGAAAATCTTTGCACAGAGAGAACCGCTGAATCTACTCCTTTGAATATGACTCTCAGTGACCTCAGAGGATCAGTTCCTGGAAAGTGATGAGGGAAGAGACCAGGCTGCAAAAGGTTAGTACAGAACTCAAATGAAAAAATTTTAAAAACTGGTTATAGATTATTTGGATTTTTTTCTCTCTTTTTATACTGTTATTTTATATCTATTTTTTTGGTCTGTGGTGTTAAGCAAAAAGATAAGGCATTCTTGGTGTCTGCCTTGTGTTTTCTCCCCAGAGCACTCAGGAAGAGTTTACTTCAGTGGACTTTCTCCCACTGAAAATGTTGGTTTATTTGAACCTAGTTTTTTTTTTTTTTAATTAGAGTATAATTGCTTTACAATGTTGTATCAGTTTCTGCTGTACAACAATGTGAATCAGCTACAAGTATACATATATCCCATCCCTTTGAACCTCCCTAAACCTAATTTTGAAATAATACCATTCTTACCATATGACCCAGATCTGTAACGTGGTCCGTAAATATTTAGCATCCAGTAAGTCTGCAAATCTTCCTCTCTTTTCCTGGGGTAGGGAAAAGGGGGAGACAGGACAGATTAAGTGGATTAAGAATGGGCAAAGGTGACCCCAATATTTTAGATCAGAGAAAGCAAGAACAATGTGGGAATGTCGTGCAGAGAGACGGCCACTCCGCTCCCTGAATACCCTTCACCCAAACCCATAAATACTGGCTTTAACACATTTGTCTCAGTCAATCAGTCTCTGCATACTTTTTATTATCACTGGCAAGTACCAAGACCCACTGAATTCAAGATTCTAACCCTTTCACTCTTTTCCTTCTCACCAGTATTGGTGAGAGGTCGACTAGAGTACAGAAAGTAGGAGGATACAAAAACAAACATGAAACTGATCGAGATTCTTTAAACATTAAGATGAAAAAACCCTAATATTAAAAAAGTATGAGACTCATGTAAAAAACAAGTGGCCTAAATTTGGAAACAGGATACAGTGTCCAATTTCTCTGTGTGTCTTTACTAACAGTTTTGTCCATAGCCAGTGCCTATAAAGTATACTGCCAAGTCACTTCAGTCTTATCTGACTCTGTGTGACCCCATAGACGGCAGCCCACCAGGCTCTCCCGTCCCTGGGCTTCTCTAGGCAAGAACACTGAAGTGGGTACCATTTCTTTCTCCAATGCATGAAAGTGAAAAGTGAACGTGAAGTCGCTCAGTCATGTCCAACTAGTAGCAACCCCATGGACTGCAGCCTACCAGGCTCCTCTGTCCATGGGATTTTCCAGGCAAGAGTACTGGAGTGGGGTGCCATTGCCTTCTCCAGCCTATATAAAGTATGTTTGGATCAAAATAAGGCTGAGTTATACAGGATTAGGCAGTAATGGATTTTTCTGTAAAGCTAGGAATATTTCAGGTGGAAGGTGTTCAGCTGAAAACCAACTACTCTTTTCTCACAAATCCACCTGGGATTACAACATCCCACCCTTGGCCCCCTGATCAGGGAGACCAGAAGTGTGGTCTGGGAGTCCTGGATTTTGTTGTCACAGGAAGAGCTTCCATAGAACTCAGAGGTCCTTTGCCTCCGTGACTCTCAGGCTCAGCTCCTAGATTTCACTGGGGGTGGACTCGAGTAACTAACACTCCACTTTCATCTGCTTTATATCTCGGGACTCTGGTCACTCATCTTTGGAAAACCTCTGATCCAGCCCTATCCTCATATTTTCCAACACAGAATATATGGCCCAGAAAGGGTACGTGACTTGCCTAAGATCACATAGCTGTTTGAAGACAGAGCCAGTCTGGGTCTTTCCCACGTGCCTCTCTGCCATGGCCCCTGGGTTTGGACACAACTATGGTCCCCTCACCTCCCCAAGTGTCACTGGAGATTCAGAAAGCTGAGTTATATATAAACATATAAATTTTATCCCAATAAGTCATTTGGTTCTGAACCTTTGGTGATACAACCCAAATGGGTGGACTTATTCAGTTTCTTCACAGAATAGCCTCTCCTCAGACAGCCCCCAAAGCATCCCGGGCTTAAAGCTGCAGAGGCTCCACCACCCACAGCATCCTGCCCAGCCTCCTCCACATAGCATCCTAATAACCACCTATGTGATCAGATTCACTGCTCATCCCTATCTTTGGTCTCAGCTCACACCATTCCTCCTGCCTGGCCTTTTTCCTCCCCAAGGCTGCCTCTCCTCTCAGTGTGCAATGTCTGCCCCACTTCTTCCTGCAGGTGGCTCTGCCAACCTGGCTCACAGTCACCTCTCTGCTCTGATCCTCCACACCCTGCTGCCTGGGCCACTTGCCTGGTTCTAGGCATCTGGGTTCTGTTATGTTATTGATAGTTTCCTATGTGAGTCTCACCTCTCTAACCAGATTTAGGAGACTTGAAGGCAGAGTTCCTCACTTACAGCTCTGTATTCACAAGGCCTTGCTCAATAGACAACCATGGAGAAGAACAAGATCATTTAATGGGCATGAGGGATGGAGGTAGCAAGCTGAAGTCAAGAGAAATGAAGGAGGAGAAAGAAGGAAGGGGGAGAAAAGAGAAGAATGTAAGAGGAAGGAGGGTAGGGGGTGTTTGTAGAGATGACTGAGAATGGAGATGGGGTCTTAAAGAGTTAAATGAGCTAAAATGAGGTCATTAGGGTGGATTGTAATCCAATATGACCAATGTCCTTATAAAATGAGATCAGAATACACACACAGGGAAGGTGACATGAAGACACAGGGAGAAGACAGACATCTAAAAGCCAGGGAAAGGAGCCTCAGAAGAAACCAGCTCTGCAACACCTTGACATTGGACATCTAGCCTCAGGAATTGTGAGGAAATAATATTTGTTGTTTAAGACACCTAGTCTATGCTATTTTATTATGGCAGCCCAAGTGAACTAATACCCAGTGGGATAGGAGATGGAGGAGGAGGGGAGGGAGAGAGAGGAGGGAAAAAGGAAAGAGGAAAGAAGTGGACCTCAGTGCTCCTCAGTCCTGGAACAACTACTGGGTTTAAAAAAAAAAAAAAAACCAGTATGCATCAGAGACTTCCCTGATGGTCCAGTGATTAAGACTTCACCTTTCAATGCAGAAGGGGCAGGTTTGATCCCTGGTCAGGGAGCTAAGATCCCACATGGCCTCTTGGCCAAAAATAACAAAACACAAAACAAAAGCAATACTGTAACAAATTCAATAAAGACTTTAAAAAATTATCCACATCAAAAAACTCTACAATCAGACCCTCATGATCATTTAGCTGTCCATGGTTTTGTCTCTAAATTTTTTTCTCTCTGAACCCAGTTTTATTGTTTATGCTACTGACAATCAAAATTTCACAGCCAGTTAGAGATTATGTGCCAATTTCTACAAGCATAATAGCTTCTTTCATTTAATCCTTGTTGCCTAGCAACTAGTCTTCCCACTATGCTTTGCATGATAAGATGTAATTGTCAGTATCTTGGTAGAAAGGTAGGAGAGAGCTGATACTGCCTAATAGTAGGGTCCTGACCTCTGAACTACAAATTTTTATTTCCAAAATCCAGAAAATAAATTAGAATAACAGAAGCATCCTTAATTCTTTGGAAGAAAGTTCAAGGTTCCTATTTCACAAGTGGGAATAAATAGGGGAAACACTCCACAAAGCAAAGTGAGAACACGTTACCAAACGAAAACTGAATATGAGGAAGTTTGGGGTGTTTAATTCTCATTTTTGCGTTATTATCAAGCACATTCTATCTCATAACACATCCAGCACCAGGTCAGGTGGCAGGAGGATTACAATACTTTTGTCATCAGTGATGTCCTGGGAAAGTCAGGAACACCCAGAAAAGCCCACCTCTGACTTGTGTGCTGGACACAGAAGACCTGTACCCTTGACATCACCTTTCTGTTGTGGTCATACAGTGCCTGAAGGAGTAAGGAGTGGGGAGAGCTGTTGCTGCCCTGGACCCGTCTGAGGCATACAGGAAGAGCTGGGTCAAGATTGGGCTCTGCCATAGATTGGTGCAGCCACTGTGGAAAGTTGTATGGACAATCCCAGAAAATTAAAAACAGAACTGCCATATGATCCAGCAACCCCACCTCTGGGTATATATCCAAAGGAAATGAAAATAGGGGCTTAAAGAGATCTCCACTCCCACTTCACTTTAAAGTTCTTCTAAAAAAAAAATTATTCAAGTTTGGTTGGCTCACTTGGTTCATTTCCAAGGCAAACCATTCAACATCACAGTAATCCAAGTCTATGCCCCAACCACTAACGCAGAAGAAGCCAAAGTTGAACAGATCTATGAAGACCTACAAGACCCTCCAGAACTAACACCAAAAAAAAAAACAAACTAACAGCATAGGGGATTGGAATGAAAAAGTATAAAGTCAAGAGATACCTGGAGTAACGGGCAAGTTTGGCTTTGGTGTACAAAATGAAGCAAGGCAAAGGCTAACAAAATATTGTCAAGAAAACACACATCACAGCAAACACCCTTTTCCAACAACACAAGGGATGACTATACACATGGACATCATCATATAGCCAATACTGAAATCAGATTGATGATATTCTTTGCAGCTGAAGATGGAAAATCTTTATACAGTCAGGAAAGACAAGACCAGGAGCTGACTGTGGCTCAGATCATGAACTGCTTATTGCAAAATTCAGGCTTAAATTAAAGAAAGTAGGGAAAACTGCTCGACCTTTCAGATATGACCTAAAGCAAATCCTTTATATTTATACATTGGAGGGGATGAATAGATTCAAAGGATTAGATCTGGTAGACAGTGCCTGAAGAACTAGGGATGGAGGTTTGTAACACTGTACAGGAGACGGTGATCAAAACTATCCCAAAGAAAAAGAAATGCAAAAAGGCAAAGTGGTTGTCTGAGGTGGCTTTACAAATAGCTGAGAAAAGAAGAGAAGTGAAATGCAAGGGAGAAAGGGAAAGACACATCCAAATGAATGCAGAGTTCCAGAAAATAGCAAGGAGAGATAAGAAAGCTTTCTTTAACAAACAATGCAAAGAAATAGAGGGAAACAACAGAATGGGAAAGACTAGACATCTCTTCAAGAAAATTGGAGGTATCAAGGGAGTATTTCATGCAAGGATGGGCATGATAAAGGACAAGAATGATAAGAACCTAACAGAAGCAGAAGAGATTAAGAAAAGTGGCAAGAATACAAAGAACTATACAAAAAAGATCTTAATGACTCAGATAACCACAATGATGTGGCCACTCACCTAGAATCAGACATCCTGGAGAGTGCAGCCTTAGGAAGCATCACTGTGAACAAAGCTAGTGGGGGTGATGGACTACCAGCCAAGCTATTTAAAATCCTAAAAGATAATGCTGTGAAAGTGCTGCACTCAATATGTTAGCAAATTTGGAAAACTCAGCAGTAGCCACAGAACTGAAAAAGGTCAGTTCTCATTCCAATTCCAAAAACAGGCAATGCCAAAGAATGTTCAAACTACTGTATAGCTGGGCTCATTTCACATGCTAGCAAGGTTATGTTCAAAATCCTTCAAGCTAGGCTTCAGCAGTATATGAACTGAGAAATTCCAGATGTACAAGCTGGGTTTAGAAAGGCAGAGTTCAAATTGCCAACATTTGTTGGATCATAGAGAAAGCATGGAATTCCAGAAAAACATCTACTCCTCCTTCATTAAAGCAGACTACATTACTTACTAATTACTTACTACAGACTACATTACTACATTACATTACTAATTACAGCATACTTCATTGACTACATTAAAGCTTTCAAGTGTGTGGATCATAAAAAACTGTAGAAAATTCTTCAAAAGATGGAAATACCAGACCAGCTTACCTGTCTCCTGAGAAATCTGTATGTAAATCAAGGCAACAGTTAAGAACCAGATATAGAACAACTGACTGGTTCAACTTATTTAATTTATATACAGAACATCATGTGAAATATTGAGCTGGTTAAGTCACAAGCTGGAATCAAGACTGCCAGGAGATACACCAACAACTTCAGATGTGCAGATGATACCATTCTAACGGAAGAAAGTGAAGAGGAACTAAAGACCCTCTTGATGAAGATCAAAGAGGAAAGTGAAAAAGCTGACTTAAAACTCAATATTCAAAAATATAAGATCATAGCATCTGGTCCTATCACTTCACAGCAAACAGAAGAGGAAAAAGCAGAAGCAGTGACAGGTTTTATTTTCTTGGGCTCCCAAATCACTGCAGATGATGACTACAGCCATGAAATTAAAAGACACTTGCTCCTTGGAAGGAAAGCTATGACATACCTAGACAGCATATCAAAAAGCAGAGACATCACTTTGCCAGCAAAGGTCCGTACTGTCAAAGCTATGGTTTTCCAGTAGTCAAGTATGGTAGAGAATTGGACCATAAAGAAGCATAAATGCCAAATAATGGATGTTTTCAAAATGTGGTATTGGAGAAGACTCTTGAGAGTCCCTTGGACTGCAAGATCAAATCAGTCAGTTGTAAAGGTAATCAACCTTGAATATTCATTGTAAGGACTGATGCTGAAGCTCCAATACTTTGGCCACCTGATGTGAAGTCTTGCCAGGAGCCAGTGTGAGGAACTCCGTCCATGGCAAAGGTCACGAGGAAGGAAGCTTGGCATACGCAAAGGTGTGATCAAGCCTCAGGAAATTCCCTGTTCCCGAGCATCTACCTCAAACCAGAGTACTTTACGGAGAGCTCTCTCCCGTAACCATTTCTCTCAGAGAAGGAGTTAACTTGCAGTTCCAGTTAATAAAAATTCCTGGGTGTGACATGAGCGTTTCAACTTACGAACTCTGAAGGTTATCTAGCCTGCCTGTATAGGTTCGTCCGGCCACATGTGATTGTTTACAGCCTCCCAACTGTGAGAGGACCCACTAACTCTGCCGGGGCTTCTAAGATCGGACTGGGGAGGCCTCAGTGCCTCCTCTCCTTCTGGAGAATGGAAAGACGCCTGTGGCCTACAGGTGGTGATTAGTATTCCACGTAAACCAGTTATTCGGCCTCTTTTTCTCCACTAATTTTCCTACTCCACTACCTGTTTCTAATCTCTCTATATATCTGTAATTAAATAAGTTTTTTCTAAGACATCTACTCCATCCTCACCTTCGAATTACCCTGGATCCACTGGGGCTGGACCCTGGCAAAGGCTAACTCATTGGAAAAGACCCTGATGCTGGGAAAGATTGAAGGCAAAAGGAGAAGGGGGCTGCAGAGGATGAGATGGTTAGATAGCATCCCTGACTCAATGGACCTGAGTCTGAGCAAACTCTGGGAGACAGTGAAGGACAGGAGAGCCTGATGTGCAGCAATCCATGGGGTCACAAAGAGTCAAACACAACCTAGTGACTGAACAACAATGGCAACAGCAATGAAAAATAGGCCTGAGAAAATAGCTTGGAAAATTCTGAAAAAGAATTTTGATAATGAGTACATACTTTATAAGTATGAAACTTATTATAAAATACTATAATTGTTATATTAGACCAACAACTAATGTTCTAGTATATAATAAATCCCATTTATATTTGAACAAACCTAATATTTAGAACATGCCTGCTAAGTTGCTTCAGTCGTGTCCAACTCTTTGTGACCCTATGGCCCACAGCCCACTAGGCTCTTCTGTTCTGGGATTCTTGAGGCAAGAATACTGGACCAGGTTGCCATTTCCTTCTCGAGGTGATCTTCCTGACCCAGATCAAACCCACATCTCCTGAATCTCCTGCATTGGCAGGTGGGTTCTTTACCATTAGCACCACATGGGAAGCTTGTTTAGAACATAATATTCAGCAATAAATGTAAATACATAGGGGATGGATTATTCAATAAAAATGCATCAGTGTTAGTTATGTGGATATGGCAAGGCTAGATCTGTTCCATGCTTCTTATATCCAATTAAACACACACAGATCCAACATTTACATATAAAATAAGAAACCACATTAACCCAACACAAAGGGGAGGGAGACAAAAAAGGAACTGTAAAAACTGAGTTTGACAACAGTAAAAAAGTAAAAAACATTGATAACTCTTGATAGATAATGACCCTAAAAATAGAATTTAAATGCCAAATTTTGCTTTGAAAAAAATCACTTATGAGGTTTATACAGTTGATATCAGTAAGACAAAGCCAACACAAGGAAAATAAAATTGTAAAACAATCTCTCAGCTATAAACAGTGTGGCGATAACATGTGACTAGCTCTGTAAGACAGGTGCTGTTATTTCCATTTTGTTGATGAGGAAAGTGATGGCAGGCAGGCAGGCAGAACAGCCAGAGACAAAAAAGGAACTGTAAAAATTGAGTTTGACAACAGTAAAAAAGTAAAAAACATTGATAACTCTTGATAGATAATGACCCTAAAAATAGAATTTAAATGCCAAATTTTGCTTTGAAAAAAATCACTTATGAGGTTTATACAGTTGATATCAGTAAGACAAAGCCAACACAAGGAAAATAAAATTGTAAAACAATCTCTCAGCTATAAACAGTGTGGCGATAACATGTGACTAGCTCTGTAAGACAGGTGCTGTTATTTCCATTTTGTTGATGAGGAAAGTGATGGCAGGCAGGCAGGCAGAACAGCCATCAATAAAAGGTCTACAAGTAATAAACGCCAGAAAGGATGTGGAAAAAAGAGAACCCTCTTACACTGTTGGTGGGAATGTAAATTGGTGTGGCCACTGAGGAAATTAGTATGGAAGTTCCCTAAAATACTTTAAAAATAGAATTGCCATATGATCCAGCAATCCCATTCCTGGGCATATGTCTAGACAAAATTATAAATCAAAAAGATACATGCACCCTAAAATTTATTGCAACACTATTTACAATTGACAAGATATGGAAACAACCCAAATGTCCATTGATAGATGAATGGATAAAGAAGATGTGGTGTAAATATGTGTGTGTGTGTGTGTGTGTGTGTGTGTGTGTGTGTGTATACATACACATATACACACACAGTGGATTACTACTCAGCCATTAAAAATACTGAAATAATGCCATTTTCAGCAGTACAAATGGACCTGGACATTATCGTGCTAAGTGAAGTTAAGTCAAAGGCAAATATCATATATCACTTACGTGTGGAATCTAAATATGACACAAAAGAACTCATCTGTGAAACAGAAACAGACAAATATAAAGAACAGCCTTGTGGTTGTTGAGGAACGGCAGGGGGCAAGGAGGATTGGAAATCCAGGATTAGCAGATGTTGACTGCCTCATCCGTATAGCACATGGAATTATATTCAATACCCTATGATAACCATAATGGAAAGGAATTATGAAATAATATATAACTGAGTTACTTTGCTGTACAGCAGAAATTAAACACAACATTGTAAATCAACTATACTTCAATAAGATTTTTGGGGAAAAAAAGTGATATTGCATTACTTGGCTCCACCAAGCTCAAGGTAGAGCTGGATTTAGGCTCATTTTCCTCTATTCTTTTCCTAGTCCTGCCCCTGGAGGACTCAGGTCCCCTTCCCTCTCACCTTCCACCACTAAGGGGATTTCTGGTGGCCCCTGTTGGAGAAGGACTCACCAGGATGGGCTCCACCAGCTTCCCCTCCGGCATGACTGAGCGGTTCATCTTGGCGATGCGTTCCAGCGTAGCCAGGGCTGCCTGACTGTTCCCGGTGGAAACATTGAACCGAGCAGATTCAGGAATAAACTGGGCATAGGCGACAGAGAACATCAGAGCTGCAACTGCTGCGGACTCCAGAGACACGACCATCGCAGTTCCCATACCTCACCAGAAACTACACCATCCCAGTCTCCAGAGAAGGTAAGGACGTGGCAAGCTCGATGGCAACAATACAGCAGGCGCACTAGTGCAGTCCCGCTAGAATGAAAAGCTGCCGTCTCCTTATCATAGTCCCATCTAGGATGCAGTGGATCCATACTAAGCTTCATACTAGCTTGGCCCAACCAACTTAATACAGTGAAATTTTTATTCCCGATCTGTAAAGAGCTGCCTTTCAGGGCTCTTTCTACTGCTTCACTTTTTACTGATTTTCTACTCTTTCTACTGCTCCATCACCTAGGGCCTCCCCAGGAACCCCAGAACTCTCCACAGTGCAGGAACCATGAGTAGAGGAACCACCCCGATTGTAGAGGCCTTTGACCCACTGATGGTGGCATGCTCTGAACACCATACTCAGAAAACAGCACAGCCTTCCACTGACATGAGGACCTTGAGAATCAACTTGAATGCCTGCCCTTGGTGCCTCCCCCAATGAAGACCAGTGGGTTCTTCCTCAGCAAATCATCTCCTCCAGCAGTATCCTCTTCCCCATTCCCCGGCCAGAGTGCAGTTCAGGTCATCCTCATCACCCACCAGGATTAATCTGATCGTTTCTAACTGCTTTTCTGAACTTTTCCATCTTCCCGCCCTCCGGCCTCCATATAACCAAGTACTTGTTCCCCAGCACAGAACCCCTTCCACACCACCAGGGCCCCTGGTCCTCCAGGCTCTTTGTAACCTGGACACAGGCCTGTCTTTCCAGCCAGCCTCCCCCCGGCACCCCTCACTCTACAATTCACTGCCTGCCTGATTGCCGCCAAACATATCCTGCATTCACAGCTTCATGACTGGGCTTGTGCATGAAATCTGCCAAAACACTCTTTTCACATAAACTGACAGAGACAGATACTTAATAAAGGAGAAAGGTCCTGGGTGTTAGAAAGATATCTGCAGGCCAAGAAGGCCACTGGGCCAACCAGAGGGAGGGTCAAGAGGGAGCCCATGAGCTTTCTCACCTTGAAGGCCATGATGAGGATGATGCCAGGGATGGAGGCAATGCGGATAAGCCAGCGCCACCCGATGGTGGGGACGACCACGGAGGCCAGGCCGATGATGAGCAGGGAGCCAGCCAGCCAGAAAACCTGGCGGGGAGAAGGAAGGTTAAAGCCCTCCTATTTTCCAATAGTCACATGTGGATGTAAGGCTTGGACTATAAAGAAACTTGAGAGTCAAAGAACAGATGCTTTTGAACTATGCTGTTGAAGAAGACTCTTGAGAGTCCCTTGGACTGCAAGGATAGCCAATCAGTCCATCCTAAAGGAAATGAGTCCTGAATATTCACTGGAAGGACTGATGTTGAAGCGGAAACTCCAATACTTTGGCCACCTGATGCTAAAAACTGATGCATTGGAAAAGACCCTCAGGCTGGGAAAGATTGAAGGCAGGAGGAGAAGGGGATGACAGAGGATGAGATGGTTGGATGGCATCACCAACTTGATGGATATGAGTTTGAGCAAGCTCAGGGTGTTGGTAATGGACAGGGAAGCCTGGTGTGCTGCAGTCCATGGAGTCATGAGTTGGACACGACTGAGCAACTGAACTGAACTGATTAAATGCGCTCCATACCCCCCTCCAGGAGTGCCCTGGCCTGCACTCCAAAAGGATGAGGTGGGACAGAGGCTTGGCTTGAGAAGCGGCACCACCTCCAGGACTGGATGAACTGGCGAAGTTACTTACTTCTCCACGACTCCATTTGTTTGTCTACAGGTAGGAGGCTCAGCAAGACAGGGGGACAGTAATGCCATCAAAGTTTAAAGACACCCTGGGCCCAAGACACAGACTTTCCTTTATGACTAAACAATACAGTCACTGGTTCGTAACTCAAGGTACAAAAGAGAGCACTGTGAACGGATTCCTCTTTCCTCCCAGGCTCCTTCCATCCAGTTCCTCTTCTCAGAAGAAACCAGTATCACCAGTTTTTTCCATCCTTCCGAAGCTGTTCTCAGTTCAGTTCAGTTCAGTCACTCAGTCGTGTCCGACTCTTTGAGACCTCATGAATCACAGCACGCCAGGCCTCCCTGTCCATCACCAACTC
>SJYC01107713.1:0-11766 GCA_006408675.1 Madoqua kirkii | reverse complement strand
AAGAGTTGACTCATTGGAAAAGACTTTGATGCTGGGAGGGATTGGGGGCGGGAGGAGAAGGGGACGATAGAGGATGAGATGGCTGGATGGCATCACTGACTGGACAGACGCGAGTCTGAGTGAACTCCGGGAGTTGGTGATAGACAGGGAGGCCTGGCGTGCTGCAATTCATGGGGTTGCAAAGATTCAGACACGACTGAGCTACTGAACTGAACTGAACTGATAACAACTTTCACACCCTGTATGATGAGACATCACATAACTAACGGAGAGCAGAGAAAAAGCCAGCAGCATCCCAGCTATTTCAATATGTCTCATCTGCTTTTCAAATTCACTTGGCAATGGTCTTCAGTTACAGGGCCATGGCCCTTTAAAATGGTTATTCCTGAGTGTTATAGCGGCCTATGGTCAAACTAAAGTCTCCCAAAAATTCTCAAGAAATTGTGTTTGGGTTGAAAGAAAATGAAACTATGTTTGGGTTGACATTTTTGTTACCTACTTTCTATGGCACTTTTTGTTAGCAGTCTCACAAAAATATTACTTATCTTTAAAAAATGCTTATCAGCCTTAGGAACAAGGAAATTAACACATCCTCCATCTAATATCCTGCTAGCCTCACCATCAAACATCATTTTCATGGGCAAAGAATTTCCAGTAGGATAAGCAGCCAGCACCAGAGGGGGAAAAGCTCAAAAAAGATTAGTACAAGTGAAGTCTATACATTTGCAACTTACTGATGTTCTTAGTCTCTTAACCACAGTGAATGTGACTATGGGTGTTCATAATATCTCCCTCAGGGGTCCTCTAGGTAAAATCTTTACCCTTGTGAATGGCCAGACACGCCACAGCCCACCATGGTCCGCAGGAAGACAAACCAGATGTACGATGGAGAGAATGAAGTCAACAAGGAGAAGTAAGCTCCCCACAGGAATGAGATGAACAAAATCTAAAGCAACAGAAGGAGACATTAATTGGATCTGCCCCCATGGAAGGACAGGAAGACACTTAACTTCTGAAGGTGATTTTTAATTTCCTCCAGATGTTTGCTTCTCTGTGGAGCTAAACTTTAGAGAACTCACTAATCTCTTATAATCATCAGAAAATATAATCCATATCATTTTATTGTCTGAAAGCCCCAACTTTCTAAGTTTAGACCATTCATCAAAACTCGTTCAAGGTGTCCAGCCTCATAGGTGGCAGGAAAGTGACATGTAAATCAGGACGCAAAACTCACCCTCCCAGCAAACAGGGATGGCAGGACCACAACAAAACATGAGTATGAGAACATAAGGAGAAATTTTAAGGGATTTTGTAATTACAAGAATAATAAAAGTTTATAGCAGAAGATATGGAAAAAAGAAAAGATATAAAAATCACTTTTGTTTCTCCAACCCAGAGAAAATACTGTTAACACAGTTTTACCCTATTTTCACTGATTCTAAGGGAAAATATATCCTTAATAGTTGCAAAATATTCCAGTGGAAAAACATACCATAACACACATAATATAATGAAATGCATAAACCTTTCCCCTATATTGACTGTTGGGATGGTTTTATATTTTCTATTAAAATCTGCTGAGACACTGTACATAAATCTTTGGGATTCTCTGATGGTCTAAATAGAATAGATTTCTGGAAGGCAAACTGTCAGATAGGGAGAATGGGTATTCTCAAGATTCTTGGTTTATGCTGCCAGATTGAGGGTCAGAAAAATTATATCAATTGTACATGAGGGTGTCTGGAAACTTGCAGTGTTCTTCAAGAAAAAGAAAAATTCCTTATGGATGTGACATTTGATATGGCTTTGACAATGAAAAAAATTGTCTTGCTATGTAATTTTGCTTCTGAAAACTCCTGTGATTGAATGCTTTTCAAGGTTTCTTGACAATTTATATGTCTCCTTTTGTAAAATGCCTTTTTTTGCTCTCTACATTTTTTTTTTGCAAAACTTGTGTTTTCATATTCACTTGTCAAAATCTATGATATTTTGTGTACTTTGAAACACACATCCAAGCCTATGACTGCCCTCCTTTGTATTTACACCTAGAGAGGTCTTCCCCAACAAAAATCAGACGAGATAGATAGATCTGGGTTTATCATCAGAAAACATAGTTCTGTGTCTTGATGTTGAATTTCAGTATGTATGACATTAAGCAAGTGGGTTAGTTTCAAAGCTATACCTAAGTTAACTAATGTGAAACTGCTTTATATATGTTTATACATGCAGTCCCACATTTTATCTGCTGTGTTCTAACTACACACATCCATCAGTGGCACACCTGGGCTACAGGGATCAGCTATGGGGACAAAAATCTTGGGGAAAGATGACAAAGCAAAAAGACAAAGTGTCAGAGAAGGACATTTCCATACTCTCTCACTTGGGTTTTTATAGAAAAATGTCCATGAAGAAAAAGCAGTGGTAGGACTTCCCTGGTGGTCAGGTGGCTAAGACTTCAACCTCCCAATACAGGGGGCCTTGGTTTCATTCTGGGTCAGGGAACTAGATCCTGTACAATGCAACCAAGAGTTCACACACCACAGCTAAAGATCCTACACACCACAACAAAGATCAAAGATCCTGTGCACCCCAACTAATACCTGCTGCAGCCAAATAAATAAATACCAAAACAAGAAAAACAGTGGTCACGTCACCACAGAAGCATACACGAAAGAAAATTCCAGATCACCCTTAAAGCCAGCCTACCTTCCAGCGGCCGTATCTGTCAGCCAAGAGGCCAAAGAGGATGCTGAACACCATGTAGCCAAAAAACACCATCTGGAGGTAGAGTGAGAAGTTATCCTCTAAGCAGCATTTTTACAATATGCTAATTTATCACATTAAGCATTCATCCATCTAAACAAAGAAGATTGGAAATGTGGGTGGGGTTGGAAGTTGAAAAATAGGTTTTCACAGAACTCTCCCCTGACTCCTTTTTCAGATGTCAGAGGCTGATGATTCCCACACCTGAAATCATTGACACCAGGTAGAAGCAGGGGTCCTAGGGGAAAAAAAATCATTTCTTCCACAGGGAACTAATAAAAAAATCATACTTATACTTGAAAAACAAAAGCCATCTTTTTCTTCTGTGCGCTGTTCTCTCTAGGACATGACTGAGGAGGGAAAAGCCAATGTTTTCAACGCCACGCCTGGGACGAATGCCATACCATGACAAAACCTAACCCTCAGCAACACAGCAGAATGAACAGAATGTGACACAGTCTGCATAAACCCAAGTTCATTAGCTATGCAGGCTCTTGCTCTGGAGTAGTTTTCTTTCCGATAATTGGTATTCACATGGCCTTTTTTTTTTGGAAAGATGATGATCATTGATAGCAAGATTTTCTGCCTCTTGTTGGGGTGTTAGAATTTTCCCTCCACCCTTCAATACTCTATGGCTGGTCTAATAATTAAACTGATTTAAGATAAACTGACACATTGAGGGGCTTCCCAGGTGGCGCTAGTGGTAAAGAACCCACTTGCCAATGCACGAGATGTAGGAGACACAGGTTCGGTCCCTGAGTCAGAAACATTCCCTGGAGGAGAACGTGGCAACCCTTTCCAAGATTTTTTTTTTCTTTTTTCCACTCCAGTATTCTTGCCTGGAGAATCCTATGGACAGAGGAAGCTGGTGGAATATGGTCCATGTGGTGGCAAAGAGTCAGACCCAACTGAAGTGACTTAGCATGTAAGATGGGTTGAGAGGAGAAAAGCAAGTTTAATTTTATATGTACAAGAATCCCATAAAAATATAAGACCCAAGGGCACATTGGACAGTTGAGGCTTGTACGGCACTTTGAGCTGGGGAACAGGAGGACGCCTGGGACTTCAAAGGGGAGGAGGGTCATTCACAGGACAAAGAAAAACAGATGTCTGTGCTGCCGCATGGATAGGTCATTCAGATGAAAGTTATCTCTGGCAATAAGTCTCTCTCTGAGCCAGGCTCCCTATCTAAATTCTTTTATGTAGTTAAGGGAAATGTAAAAGTTTCTCCTGAGTCTGCTTGGTCTCAAGTACCTTCAGTTCAAAATAACCCACATGCCAAAGCAGCACACTTTGGGGTCACGGATCCTGCTCCCTTTGGCTGTTGTTACTCAGTTGCGATGTCGGGTCCACTCTTTTGCAGCTTTATGGGCTGCAGCCTGCCAGGCTCCTCTGTCCTACAGTTTTCCAGACAAAAATACTCAGGTAGGTAGACATTCCCTTCTCTAGGTAATCTTCCCAACCCAGGGATCAAACCCATGTCTCCTTCATGGGCAGGCAGATTCTATACCATCTGAGCCACTAGGGAAGCCCCCTTCTCCCTTTAACTCTTCTTCTAATGGCTTCCCTCTCAAATATATATCTCTTTAATGTCACCTCTAGGTCAGCCACTTGATTTTTTTTTAAACTCGTATCAGTTTGTGAATCCCCAAATTTGGCTAAGGCTCACTTCCTCTGATTTGTGTCTCTTCCAGGCTCTTGCTAGGGTCTGGAAAGTGAGCAGTTCAAGGTTATCTCCCTAGAGGAAAAGAGAAAAGGGAGAAAGGCCTCAAATGCTAGTTTGGGAACCAAAACGGCAGGTGGAGAGGGATTCCGTGGCCCTCCGGCAGGCGGGTGAGGAAGGGGAGCGGAAACGCTGGGTCCTCCGTCGCTTCATTCTCAGCACAGGCAGCGGGCACGCACCGTGGTCACGAGCGCCACCTGCCAGTTCTCCAGCTGCCATTCACAGCGGATGACAGGAGACACGACCGCTATTAGCATGATCTCCATGGCCTCGGCAACCTCAAAAGAAGGAAGGAAAACACCGTGTCAAGTGCTAGCCTGTTGTCATTGCTTCCCGTGTCTGCCTCTCATCCTTCTAGTCCTAACCTCCTCCTTCTTGTCCCCCACTTAGGGAGGCTCTACCTATTACACACCCACTCAGCCCTGCTAGCTGCATAAAGAAGTACAGAACAACTCTGGCTTTCATGGATGTAACATTTATGGTTCGAACAATTTTGAGAGGGTCCCTCAAGATGTATGACATATATTCCCTTGTGATATTTCATGTTTTTGCATTTAACACTATGAGGATGTTGTGTGGGGGCCATTTCATTGGCAGATGACCCAAGTTATTCAGCAGCATCCACGTCAACCCAACATTGCTGTCATATACTTGTCATCCTTGATCTCAGGGCATATCCTTTGCAAATGGATTGTTGAAATAGTCCCTGATTTCAAGAGGCTGCAATGGGGAGGCAAGATTCATGAAAGTTAGAAAATGAGCAATGAACACAAAACAATAAGAGCTCATCATCAGGAAAGAATGACTGCTTAGTAAAATTGGTGTAAGATGTGTTACTAAATATTTATATTTTCTATTGAAAGAATATCTTCCTCTGTCCATATCTTGTAATTCATTCCAGGATGAGTTTATCTCCCAGGGAAAGGAAGAAGTAGATGCTAGATGATAGAAATTCAATGCAATAATGAACAAGGAAGATTCCAAGATCATTCTGAGGTTTTCTGCCTGGAGGAAGAGATGAATAATGATATGATTGACAGGGACTGAAGGACATTAAGGAATAAAAAGGGAAATTATAGGGAGGGAAAGTGCATTTGTTTGAGACACATTCTATGAATAATAACAGGATATTTGTATGGGGTGTTTATTATGGTACTTCTTGTATTTGTATAACTTGAAGGTCTGGGATGAAACAGGCATGGCTAATGTTAGCTAATATGTGGGAATTTGAAATGTATCATAATGGTTCATCTCTCCTTGGAGAGTATTATAGTCATGTTTAGAATTCAAATAGTTGGTATGTTTTAGTCCAAAAAGTATCATGTGTAAGAGGTGGCCTGATGATATCAGAAGAAAACTTAGGTATTAAACTTACCTCCTTTGCTAATAGAGAGCAGTTAAGTCAGTATTAATCTGGACTCCACTCCTCTCAAGAGTCTTAGAAGGAAATAAGTCAGTAAGGGATAAGGCTCTGTCCCACTCTGATTTAATAGCCGTATGGGAGAAGGACCAGCCAGAGCTAGGGGCAGTCATGAAGGAGCAGCACTCCAAAAGATCTCAGAAGAACTTAGAGACGCCTGAGACCTAGAGGTCCTTGCCGTGGACTGAGACTGTCGTGCTGCCATTACACACACATCCCAGCCACGTGGGGCCCTGGACTCCAGCTACCTTCAGCGGCACCAACAAACCTTCAGGGGCGCCAGTTACAGGGTCAGTGAACCTATAATCACAGCAGCTATCCAGGTGATAGTTATGCATAAAATGTTGAGAACCATGCGTCTAATTTGACTTCGAATGACACCATAGGTTTCTCCTCTCTTTCCAGTGTTTCAATTTAAACCTTTTTTTAAAAAATGAGTATTGACAAATGAACTTATTTACAAGACGAAATAGACTCATGACATAGAAAATAAACTTATGGTTACCAGAAGGGAAAGGGCAGGAAAGGGATAAATTAGAAGTCTGAGATGAGCAGATACACACTCCTATATCCAACTATAAATCAGCTCTAAGCACTCACCCCTGTGCTGCCCATGATCAGAAACAGGGCAATGTGGAAACGTCCGAACCCGATGGTCTCCACGGCTTCTTCCACGGTGAACGTCTTTGACTCTAACAAGGAAAAACAAGTGAAAGGAACAGCCTCTGTGGGGAGGCAATGTGTATGGACTATCACTCACTCTGGAGGATGCTGGAAAACCAATTTGTTGCTATAAAAATAGTAAATACAGAGAAGAGAGGGAATTCAGCAGTAACTTGAGGACCGGAAACTCCTACGGTCCCCTTACCTCTCGGTCGTGGCTCTGGGGTCGCGAGGTTCAGCTCCCGAAGGCTGATGACCGTGACTGGCTCTGTCTGCTTGGCTGTCATCTTTCAAACGGTGTGGATGCCCCACACGGCGTCCTGCAGGGGACAGGAGAGGGAAGACGCAGGGAACTGGGGAAGGAAGAAGGAAAGAAAGAAAATCGAGTGCATGTTCTCCTTGACTCTCCATAGAAAATCAGTACAGTCAGCATTGTGATTTATCACCATTTTACAAGTGGAAAAGCTGCAACATGGAGAAGTTAAATCATGGAGAGGTTGAATGGACAAATGAAAGAATTGAGTCCTAATGCCTAGTAATCAACCTGGAGTCGGGGGCCAGGTGAGCTCTTGACAGTTTAACCAACAGTGTTCTCTGACTGTGAATGAGGGTGGGCTTTGCTACAGAAAAATAAGCACAATAGCCAGTGCTTTACTGCTCCATAAATGCTATGGTTTACAGTATAATCAGATATTATAGCATGTTTTCTCACCTTATTTTCATTTAATTCTGACAGAAACCCATAGAGTTTCTTTTTATCCCTTCCACCTTAGGTATTTAATCCTTAAAAAAAAAAAAGAATTAACCCTAAACATCAAAATAAGAATAAAACAAGGAAAGCTGAAATTAATGGGGAAAATTTTTAAATAGGTTTATAATAGTAATTTCATTCTACAGCCCTGGTAGGATAAACAGACACCCTAATCTATTCTCACTAATTATACTGTTAGCAATAATGTTGGTATCATTATTTTGACACAAGTACATACTGTGGGATAAAGTAATTATGTCACTATTATTAGGAACCAAGATTTCAGTGTAAGAGAAAGAATATACAAAAATCAAAAGTTATGTGAACACTTTACTTTCTAATTTTGAATTGGAAATATCCATGAATTCATTATGTATTATAGAGATGTGTATAAGAGACAGTTGTTTATCTTGTATGCAGAGTTGTTAAAATAATGTCACTCAGTGATTAAATTGTGCAATAGCACAAGGATTAAGTATCTAATAGCTTTTCTAGGTAATGATGGATGCATCATTATGGTTAACTTTCTGAATACATGCTAGTTTATAATGTTCTATCTAAACTGTTCTTGTTCTTGAGCAGTGCATTATTTACAGACTTCTAAATAATTTCTGTATGTCCATTAAAATCCTACATTAACAGCCTCCGTGACTTCCTGTCTATTTCATCACCAGAGAGTTATTTATTCTCCTGGAACCCAAATTTCCACATCTATAAAAAAGAAGTTAATAACAGTTAACTGAAAGTTACTGTGAAGCTTAATTTCAGTAGGGGGCATTTATAAAATTCTCACTCGACAGAAGGTAGATACAGGCAACAATAGAAGTTTGCTGTTATGTTGCTAAAGGAGATGAAAGCGGCAACCATGGAGGGGAAAGGGAGAAAAAAGATGCAAATGGTTAGTTGTGTTTGGTGGCTTCGGTCCAAAGAAAAATTGCTGCAAAGAATTAAAGCCCAAGATATAAAAATCCATTGTTCATAGGATTACTAAAATGGTAATCTCACTGATCATCTTTGGAGAATACTAAGAAAACAACTCATTCTGAAAACTAGTACCTTGCCTTTCTTGTACAAATTGTATTTTAGAGTAACCAGTCTGTGAAAGAAAAGTATTCTTCATTTCAGCTAAAACATACAGAAAGAAGGATGGAATTAATGATTTTGCAACTCCTAACAAAATAAAGGATCCAGATAATGATCACCAGTGGCTGACAAACTAGGTAAAAAGCTGATAGAGAACTTTATTCAAATAGATAAAAGACTGACTACACCCCTGACCCCATTGACATTGGCCTCTCATGCCACTGAAGATGATCGGAGGCAACATGGCTGCTGATGAGATGCACAAGGGAGGATATACAGCGTCACGTGTGATGTAGCCTCATAAAAAGAAACTGGATGTGAGTCTGATTGAGCCTCTAGCTCCACCGACCATTTTATACTTCCTGTAGCCCAGAAGAACAGGACTTCCTTGTAGCTCAAATAGTAAAGAATCTGCCTGCGATACAGGAGAGCAGAGGAGTTTGATCCCTGGGTCAGGAAGATCCCCTGGAGAAGAGAATGGCAATCTACTCCAGTATTCTTGCCTGGAGAAGTCCATGGACAGAGGAGCCTGGCAGGCTATATAGTCAATGGGGTCACAGGGAGTCAGACATGACTGAGTGACTAACACACACACACCATTTTATACAGAGAATGAAGAAACAAGGCTAAACTAAAAAAAAAATCCTTATATTTTAGAGATATATGCTGAAATATTTAGATACAACAATGTTTGGGATTTGTTTTAAAATAATGCAATGGTGGGTTAGGAATAGAGTGCAGAAGAGGATGGATGTATAGATGAAAAAAGAATGGCCTTATAGTAAAAATTATTTAAGGAGGGTACTGGGTACAGTGGGATTTGACTGTCCTCTGCTTTTGCAGATGTGTAACATTTTTCAAAATAAATAGTTCCAAAAAGGAGTTTCTGAGGTTTGTATGTAATTTTTCCAATATCAGACCACTAGTAAGTAGCAAAAGCAGAACTCAGAGATCCCCTTTTCCCAGAACACAAATAGCCGCAGCGCAGTTGCAGAGAAGCAAGTCAAGGTCATCAGTGTTCGCCAAGAGCCACCTCTGTATCTTTGTGGGCTCCTGTGGAGGGTTTGCAGGAGTGTCTAACACACTCCCTGCCCTAAGGAGCTTTGAATCTAGCTGGGGACACCAAAGATACACATAAAAACAACCATACTGTAAAGTAGACATTATTTGTTTCCTTAAAACTCTGTCTGTGACACACAAATATTCCAGATGGAAGAGAAATCAATAATGCTCAGAAACGAGTTCACGAAATCCTCTCTCCCAAAGGAGATCATGAAAAGTACAAAAGGCTGTTATTTTCACAGAGTGGAAAAAGTAAAAATAATTGGTCTCTTGGACCATCTGAGAGGCTAAAATCCACAAAGATGGAATGTTCCAGAAATTCCTAATGCTCTCTTTCCACATGTTGTCCAAATACCTTTTGGAGGGGTGTTCTTTACCTGGTAACTTTTTAAAAAACTTTTGAGAAAAATCACCTTTGGTTAATTATCAAAAGGACTTCAGTACACATTAAAAATTAGCTATGACTGAATATCATGTTTCCAGATGAAATGAAGTACTAACTTAACCAAAATATGACAATGAGATTATTCAGTGAGGATTAGATGGTGGTGATGGCTGTGCAAACTTGTGACTAGACTAAAAATCACTGAATTATATATACTCTAAAATGGTGAATTTTATTATATGTCAATTATATCCAATATTTTTCCTCTAAAGAACAGCTGTGCATATCATGACAGCAGATTAAAAACTGAAAGTGAGTATGGCCATTTGCAGTGTTGGAGTGGATAAGACAGTAAAGAATCCACCTGCAATGTAGGAGACCTGGGTTCAGTCCCTGGGTGGGGACGATCCCCTGAAGGAGGGCATGGCAACCCACTCCAGTATTCTTGCCTGGAGAATCCCCATGGACAGAGGAGTCTGGCAGGGTTGATGAGACTAGACTAAAAATCACTGAATTATATATATTCTAAAATGGTGAATTTTACTATATGTCAATTATATCCAATTTTTTTCCTCTAAAGAACAGCCGTGCATATCATGACAGCAGACTTAAAAACTGAAAGTGAGTATGGCCATTTGCAGTGTTAGAGTGGATCAGAAAGTAAAGAATCCACCTGCAACGTGGGAGACCTGGGTTCAGTCCCTGGGTTGGGACGATCCCCTGAAGGAGGGCATGGCAACCCACTCTAGTATTCTTGCCTGGAGAATCCCCATGGACAGAGGAGTCTGGCAGGGTTGCAAAGAGTCGGACATGACTGAGAGACTAAGCACAGCACAGGGTTAGAGAACAAAACAATTTAGTCTGGTGGGGAAATAATTTTTTTAAATCCCAGTAAGTTCATCTTAAGTTCAGTTACAACTAAAATGCTTAACAGTAAATTCAATCTTCAATCAACACTTAATCTCTGCCAGTCAAGTTTTATGACTTCTCATAACAATCTAAACATGTTTCACAATTTTAACAATCATAAAGCCTTGCATTTTAGAAGAGTAAAAAAGCGGTCTTCTAGCAAGTCTGCTCACTAAAATATTGAGTGGCAGGAAGAGAAACCAGGAAATCTACCACTTACTATCAAGTAGACAAGTTTTAATTTAATGTGTTTGTTTTAACTGATTAGGTAGCTCCGTGGGTCATAAACACCCTACAAACTTCCCTTCTCTTATCAGCAAAGTGATTCATCACAGACGGCCTGGCAAAAGCTGTCAGGTCCATGATAATTGCTGCACAGTATCTCTTGAATTAAAGCTGATCATATAGACAAGTTTTAATTTAATGTGTTTGTTTTAACTGATTAGGTAGCTCCGTGGGTCATAAACACCCTACAAACTTCCCTTCTCTTATCAGCAAAGTGATTCATCACAGACGGCCTGGCAAAAGCTGTCAGGTCCATGATAATTGCTGCACAGTATCTCTTGAATTAAAGCTGATCATGGGAAAGAAGATTCACATTTGTGATTTCATGGTTCTTTTTTTTTAGTATTTTTTAAATGTATTTGGCTGCACCAAGTCTTAGTTGCAGCACACCGGATCTTCAACCTTCATTGCAGCACACAGGATCTTTAGCTGTGGCATGTAGGATCTAGTTCCCTGACCAGGAATCAAACCCAAATCCCCTGCATTGGGAGCACGAGTCTCGGCCACTGGATGACCAGGAAAGTCCTCATTTATTTCTTGACTGAAGAAGAGAATCATAATATTTGCTTTCCATGATATGACAAGAACTATGCCCTCGAATTAAAACAAGTTACCATTTTCCTCTACTGAATTTGAAAAAATACAAAAGATCAATTATACCCAGTGTAGGAACTCCCCTAGTGGTCCACTGGTTACAACTCTGTGCTTCCAATACAGGGCAC